>QANZ01011005.1:0-13801 GCA_003254925.1 Chamaecrista fasciculata
AATTCTAAATTTTTATGTAATTAAAATTTTACATGGATATTTACGTGTCTGTTAGGAGTTTTAATAGTAAATATATATAGTGTTTATATAATAAAATAATTATTATTTATTATCTATTATGTTATTTGGTCCGACCAATAGTTCGACTAGTTAAATCGATTAGACTGTGAACCAAACACTTGCCTGAGTCTTTGAACGGTTCGGTTTTAACAACATTGGTTAGGACACACAAAACCCTTAGTATATATATATGACAGAGAGAGGGGTTGAGTAAGAAAAAGATAAAAAATAATAAAAAATGATTATTATAGAGAGAAAGTTGTAAATGTAATAAATGAGGGTATTGAAAATTATCATTTTGCTAAATAGTTTGTTTTTATATTTGTATTAGAGTATAAGTAATAAGGGTTAGACTAATGCAAAATTTGATTCTTGGCATGAGATGCAATGAGTCATGAGCCAATAAGATAATGACACGTGGAAGAATTAATTATATGTAACTAGTAATGTGACTCCATACACAATTTTGATTGGTTAAAAACTATTTTTTTTTTATTATTTTTCAGTATTAAATTACCTGATCCTTCCACGTGTCATAATCTTATTGGCTTAAAGACCCAATGCATCCCATGTCCCTAAAACAAACTTTGCATCATAGACTAACCCAAGCAATACTGGGTATTTGAGTAGGGGTATATAATAATTTGGGTAAATATTGAAATGATATTAGTGTTATACTGGTGAGAAATATTGGAGTGGGTGATATTGACAAAACAAAAGGCCAATAATACTGTAACACTAATATCATATTGGTACCAAGTGATATTGGAGAGACAAAGAAGAGATAACGACAATCCAAACGGTACCTAAATAAGAAAACAAACTAAGGGTGCGTTTGGATGGGGGTTATGAATTAAAAGAGGATAGGCAAATAATTTGTGTTATAAAGGAGGTTTAGTAAAGGGTGTTTGGGAAAATGAGAGATAAATGAAGAATTATGATGTGAAATTATTTTAAAGGGTATGTATTGATTGTGGTGGGTTGAAATAATTGTATTGGTATATTAAAGTTGTATAAGGGTAAAAATGGTAAAATTAAAGGAGCATAAAGGAGTGTTATTTTGGTATTTGTTTTGACTTTAGTAAAGTTTTATGATAAATGATTGTCTCGAAATGTGTGCTAAAGGAGAAGTTAATACAAGAGATTTTTGTAGCTGTATGGTAAAGGAGGTTGAAGGTGTGAATGTGGGACCGAAATGTAATTTTCGAGTACTGAATTGTAAATTTTTGGGACTAGATTATATTTTTTCCTGTTTACTATCTTTTAATTTTATTTTAAAGTTTTGATACTATAAAAGAATATTACCCATGTATATAATCGTCATTCAGACCAAAATGTATATTTTCGGGGGTATAAATTATGTATTTTTCTAAATTGTGTTCTTCAGTAGTTGCAGAACCAAAAATGTTAGCCATATATATACTGAATGACGAGCCAATATGTATACTTTTTTATATGAATTATACATTTTTTCTCAATAGTGTATAGTACAAAAAAAATATTATCCATACATATACGGGAAGAGTGACTAAACTGTAAAGTTTAGGGATTCGAGAATTATAATTTTTTTCTTATATTGATTTTTTTTTTCACCACAAAAAATTACTCATATATGTGTTAGAGTAGGGACCAAACTGTAATTAAATTTTCACACCACCAAAAATATTACCGTGAAATAATTATATTAGTGCAGGAAGGACCATCATGTATATTTTTGGAATCTGATTACACTAAAAAATATTATTAAAGTTTGACTGACCTGTAATATTTGTTGTCGAATGANATTATTTTATTTTAAATGTTGACTCTAAAAAATATTATTAAAATAATTGAAAAAATAGAGGAAGGAATACCAATATATCAAAAAGGCCAAAGTCCTATTTTGGTCCCTCAGTTATGCTCAATGTTCCAAATCGGTCCCTCAGTTATTTTTCGTTCTATCGCCAATCCTCTCTCCGTTTTCCTCATTTCCAACGCCATCATCGCCACTCTCCTCACCAAATCCAGTCGATTCGCTGCCGCCGCCGACTCCAAGTCCACCGCCACGGACCTCTACGACCAGTTCTTGAAGAATGCCTCCGATCGTAACTGCTCCAAATCCAAATCCACTTCTCCAGAACAAAAGTTTTTGAAGAGAGAGAGAGAGAGAGAGAGAGAGAGAGAGAGAGAGAGAGAGAGAGAGGGGTGAGTAAGAAAAAAAAAGAAAATAGTAAGAAAAGATGAATGGAGGGAGAAAGTTGTAAGGGTAATTACCAACGAAAATATTTTTAGTAATTACTAATTACTAAAAATATTTTAATATGCAATTTATAAATATCCTTTGAGTATTTTATTATTTGGGTAAATTACACTTTGGTACTCTGTGGTTTGACCCTATTTCACTTTGGTACCATGTCGTATTCTCCATTAACACTTTGGTACCCTTTGGAGCTATTTTGTAATTTTAATCATAGCAAATTTTGCAAAAATTACATATTGACCCCACAGCTTTTTAAAATTTTTCATTTTAGTCCCTAGATAATATGTATCTAGGGACCTATTTGTAATTTTTGAAAATTTTTTGGGGTCAATATGTAATTTTTGCAAAATTTGTTATGATTAAAATTACAAAATAGCTCCAAAGGGTAAGAAAGTGTTAATAGAGAATACCACAGGGTACCAAAGTGTTAGGTTTCAAACCACAGAGTACGAAAGTGAAACAAGGTCAAACCACAAGGTACCAAAGTATAATTTACCCTTATTATTTTATAGTAAAAAGTAGATAATTATAGGTAGTTGAGTAGGGATATGTTAGTAATTTGAGAAGATAAAAAAGAGATAAATGAGAGATAAAAGAGAAAAATAAAGGTAGGAAAGATAACTGTGAAATAAACAAGATTTCTTATTATAACTCTAGTATTAAAGGAGTATTGAGAGATAGAGGAGAAATAGAAAAACTTAAAAGGAATATCCAAACGCACCTTAAATCTCCAAAATCAAATATGATGCAACAAATCCATGCTTCCAAAATCATAATAATAATATAATAATAATAATAATAATAATAATAATAATAACAACTCGTACGTTGATGGTTCTTAAATATTCATCTAAAGAAATTTGCAATTTTAAATTTTTAGCATTTGAGTTTGAAATTAAATAAATATGATTAGTTTTAATAATTTTTTAGACCAATTTAAAAATTGTAAAAATATATAAGACTAGTATGAAATAATAACAAATAAAGAACCAATTTGAAATTTATCCAATAGATAAGAAACCAATTTGAAACTGGTGCTCTTACAAAAATAAAGAAGAAATCATGTGGAGTCCATAGATTGTTACGTGAGTATAAATATAAAATAAATAGACGATGTAACTGAAACTGATGAATTAATGAGAGAGAGAGATTAATAGTAAATACTGAAGTGATACATAAACCGACATTGGACATTAACTAAATTTAATAATTACATGTGGCAGCTACCTTTGTATCTTCCTTTAATTTATTTTGTAATAACTCATTTTCCAGTTTCACATCTCTCTCTATACATAATTACAAATTACTTACACCCTTCACGTCTTTCTATACATACATACATTAATATCTCCCGCCCATCCATCTCCTGTTTAAATTCACTAATTTCCCCCATCTAAACGACGCCGTCTACCCCTCCTTTCATTTGCAATTTCAATCATTTGAAAAACATATAGTTAATTGAAGTTAAATTTCACTAATTTGCAATTTCATCTTAGTTCTATCAAGTGAATTAACAACGGACTCCAACACAAATTTTCAATTTGAGTTGCAATTGAATTTTTTTTGTTAACCTTACATTATAGATCATAAATTACATAATATTTATCATCAATTTATTAGATAAAGTTAAAATAAAAATAAAAATTAATTAAAATGTAAATTTTTAAGAAAAAAATTATTTATTAATTTTAAGAACAAAATTAAAAATTTATTAAATTAGAAGAGAAGATACTTTTATCAATAAATAAATTATATTTTGGTACCCTGTTTTATGGACTAATTTTCCTTTGGTTCATGTTCTTTCAAAAGTGATACTTTGTTACCCTATTCTTTGCACCGTTAACATTTTGGTATCCTGTTTTTTTGAAAGTGACATTCTGGTACCTGTTTTTTGCACCGTCAACACTTTGGTACCCTAACAAGTAACAAAGATAGAACATGATAACAAATCGTGAAAGAACAGGGTATCAAAGTGAAATCGGTTTATAGAATATGATACCAAAGTGCTAACGGTGCAAAGAACATAGTACCAAAATGTCACTTTTGAAAGAACATGGTACCAAAATGTTAACAGTGTAAAGAATATGATACTAAAGTGTCACTTTTGAAATAATAAGATACTAAAGTGACATTGGTCCATAGAATACGGTATCAAAGTGTAATTTACCCAAGATTTAACTAGAATGTCAACATTTTGGCTAAAGTGTACTTTTGGTCCCATAACTTTGGCAAATGTTTCAATTTGGTCCCATAACTTTTTTTGTTGCAATTTTGGTCTCATAACTTTGACAAAGATTTCAATTTGGTCTCATAACTTTTTTTGTTGCAATTTTGGTCTCATAACTTTTGAAAACGTCTCATTGTTGGTCCCAATACTGATCTCCATCCATTATTTGCTGCTAAAGATGATTTGACACAGTGTTGTCATAACCGAACCGGACAAAGACTCGGACAAGTGTTCGGTTCACGGTCGGATCGGTTGAATCGGTCGGACCGTATGTTTGGACCGGATGACGTAATAAATAATTATTTTTAATATATTAAATATAAACCCTCTATATTTTTTTTGGGTCTAAGAGATGCATTAAATCTATTAATTTATTAGATAAGTAAAACAATTGGTAAGAGAAAACTAACAGAGCCTCATAGTTGGGATGGTAAAGGCGCTGGGAGAGTGAAGAAAGGGCATGGGTTCGATCCTTACAAGGCTCAAAATGACTTTTTGTAAAAAAAAATTGAGAACCGCCGGTCCGGTCCAGCGGTTGGTTCCGGTTTTCCGGTTCTTGGCCGGTTATTTCCGGTCCAACCATCATTCCGGTTCAAATGGTTGAACCAACTCGCTTGTGTCTTCGGGTAGCGGTCCAACCGGTTCGACCGGCCGGTCCGGTCCGGTTTTCACATCACTGATTTGACATACTGAGTTGAATGATGACGTGACAAATATGAGTGAAGTTATGGGACGGATAGAAATTAGCTTGGGACTAACGGTGAGACGTTTTTAGAAGTTATGAGACTAAAATAGCAACAAAAAAAGTTATGGGACCAAATTGAGACCTTTGCCAAAGTTATGGGACCAAAATTGCAATAAAAAAAATTATGGGACCATATTGAAACCTTTACCAAAGTTATGGGACCAAAAGTGCACTTTAGCCCAACATTTTTAATAAAGATTTTTTTACATAATTAACAGTTATTTTTTTTTGGTCAGAATTAACAGTTATTTATCTTTCATGAATTTCACTCCAATTTTGGCCAAAAAAAAAATTTCACTCCAATCCCATCAAATCCAATCCAACAGGGGGAAAGAAATCCAATAAAGATTGAGCGGCAGATGGCGTTTCTGAAATAACACTGCAAAACATGGTCATTTATTTTCTCTGTTTCCACCTCTCTCGACGGCAATTTGTATACAAATTACATACATCACATTACTATATTACATTACAACCTCCTTCTCTGCAAAATCACTTAATTGACTTTGACTCTCTCCCCCTTCTTTCTCTTCTTTCTCTCTTTCAAAATCAATATACTTATGTCATACTTCATATATATTGTACGTTTTTTTAATTGTTTCGTTTTCCCTTAAAATTTGTAAAAGACTAAAATCTTTCATCTTTCAGATTCTTCCTCTCTATCTCTATCTCCATTGGTCTCCCAACAAAGCCGATCCATTTTCCTCTCTTTCTTTCTTCCTTCTTCGCTTTATCTTTTCTGGGCTCGTTTCCGTATACAATATTAGCAAAAAGCTCTGTACTTTCTCGTGTTTTTCCGCTACCCACCTTCCTGGTGTAGTCTAGCTGTTTGTTAAAAGTCCCCCAAAACTTGTTTCATTCTCGTGGTCCTTCTTCTTCTCCTCCTCCTTCTCTTCAATCTCATTTCACATTTCTTCTCTCATTCAGTGCCATCAAGTACGGCAAAAGTAAGCAAAACTTAACTTTCTACTTTCTAGTTTTTCTTGAACCAGACAAGATGAGGACGAGCTGTGTCATTACCACTTTCATTTGTGAAGAAATCATTCATCCAGATATAGATTGGGTTTTTTTCCACTCGTTTTCTTGTGGATTTTTTCTTCTTCGCTGGAAGCTCTAAGATGCTTATGATGATAAGAATAATGACTAAAAATAGTATATATATATATATATAATATTATATGCCATTATTTTTCTCCCCTGTTTGTCTGAATGCTCGGATGGAATTGGTAGACAATAAAGAAAAGGAAAGCTTTTGGATCTTATTCCGGCCGTCCCTTTTCTTTTTTGCTCTCTTTCTTTGTTTTTTAGTCGCGAATAATGTTTGTTTTTGATCTTATAAAGCAACAAAATGGCCGTTGAAACTGAATCATTTTTTTTAATATGTTTTGTTGCTACACATTATTATAATTTTTAGTCCATTTTCTTTAATCTTCGTTGAATCTGTACTGTGCAGGGATAAAAACTTGAGGGGCTGAAAACTTTCATTGCTCCAGAGAGCTTCAACCTCTACCTTGAGCCTTTCGTATAAATGATGATTTTGATTGTTTCCTGTTGAAGATGAAGACGTGGTACTGTTTTCTGTAGTGGAATCTTTGGATAATAGAGCCAACTATTTGGATCCAAAAAAGCACACCTATTTTGCCTTTTGAAGCTGCTTCTTTATCAGGCTGAACAGTGCTTTGAATCTTCTTCATTTGCAGAAAAGCTGTGAGAAGATACATCATACATCACATTTTTTAGCAGCTGTGGACTGCTACTTCTTGCTTTCTGAGCCAAAAGGCCATCTCATTCTTCACGGATTTGCTACTATTTTGAGAAGGAACTCAGAATCCCTCTTTGTTGCTGCTGACAAGAAAAAGAAAAAGAATCAATGATGGTGATGAATTGTTTAAATATACAAGAACATATGGCTTTCATAGTGATTGGGAGTTAAACTCTAAGAACAAGGCGTTTTGTGTATTCTATTTTGTTTTGGGATTATTGGTGGTGATGAATCGAGAACAGAAGCGAGGGAAGCAAGAAAAGGGTTCTTCTGATGGTGCTGAGAAGGTCATTGTTGCCGTTAAGGCATCCAAGGAAATTCCTAAGACTGCTCTTATTTGGTCTCTCACTCATGTTGTTCAACCTGGGGATTGCATTACTCTGCTAGTGGTTGTGCCTTCACAAAGTTCAGGTAAATTCTCTTTTACATCTTTTTGTTAATTAATTAATGAAAAGACTTACTTTTTAGTCCTTAAACTTGTCTCTACTACGATTTGGTCCCTGTATTATCAGGAATATACTTTTTTGTTCCTTGATTTTCTTACAAACTTAACATATTCGGTCTCACAAATTATGTTTCATGGGCTAATTAGTAACTTTTCTAAAAAAAATCAAGGACTAAAAAGTTATTTTTGATATTTAGACTAAATTTGTAGTTTTGAGACAAATGTAGGGATCAAAAAATAGGTTTCCTCTGTATTTCTGGTTAGATGTATTTTGGGCAAATGGTGATTTTGATGCCTCTCTCACAAAAGACTAGCTTACCAACATATGAAAATGACATATGTTATGTGAACATGCAGGTAGAAGATTATGGGTATTTCCAAGATTTTCTGGTGACTGTGCCAACGGTGGCAAGAAATCTTCTTCAGGAACAAGTTCAGATCAGAAGTGTGATATCACTGATTCTTGTTCTCAGATGATTCTTCAGCTCCATGATGTTTATGATCCAAATAAGGTTAGTAATTATTACCCTTAATAAATGAAATCCTTCTATGTACTAATTTAATGTTGATGTTATTCTTATAATGGCGAACTTTTTAATTTAAACAGATAAACGTCAAGATTAAAATTGTTTCTGGTTCGCCTTGTGGAGCAGTGTCTGCAGAGGCCAAGAAAGTCCAAGCTAATTGGGTTGTCTTAGACAAGTAATAGTCCTTTTAACTTTGCCCCACAGAAAGGCATGCTATTTGTAACTATGGAGAATTTTTATTAATTTCCAATTTTACAGTTTAATATTTTGTTTAAATGAGATTAAGATTTTCTCCTCTTGTGTTGATGGTGTTTTACAGACATCTCAAACATGAGGAAAAAAAATGCATGGAAGAGCTGCAGTGTAACATTGTGGCTATGAAGCGATCGCAACCGAAAGTACTTCGCTTGAACTTGGCCGGATCACAAAAAAAGGATCTTAAAGATGCCGGTTCAATGCCTTCCAAGCTAGATGAGATGCCTGGAAAACAAGCCAAACAGAAGAGTGAATCTTTGAATCCGATAAAAGGACCGGCAGTCACTCCAACAAGCAGCCCGGAACTAGGGACACCGTTTACTGCAACCGAAGCCGGTACGTCATCGGTTTCAAGCTCGGATCCTGGAACCTCTCCCTTTTTTGTGTCAGAGATGAATGGTGAGTCGAAAAAAGAGGAGACAATCAAGGAAAACCAAGAACTCGATGATACTAATTCGGACACAGATAGCGAAAATATGTCTACATCTTCGGCAAGCATGAGATTCCAGCCGTGGATCACAGAATTACTTTTACATCAACGATCTTCTCAACATGCAGAAGAAAGATCTGAGAGATCTCATGATAATAAGCCTCAAACATCTACAGCTAGAGCTTTGGTAGAGAAGCTCTCAAGGCTTGAGAGAGAATCTGGGATTGACGTATCAACTTATAGAACTGAATTGAATTTGAGCGAAAATGTAAGAGAAGCAATAGCATTGTCCAGAAATGCACCTCCAGGTCCACCTCCATTGTGTTCAATATGTCAACACAAGGCACCTGTTTTTGGAAAACCTCCTAGGTGGTTCAGCTATGCCGAGTTGGAGCTTGCGACCGGTGGATTTTCTCAAGCCAACTTCTTGGCGGAAGGAGGATTTGGTTCTGTTCACCGAGGGGTTCTACCGGATGGGCAAGTCATCGCTGTCAAGCAACATAAATTGGCTAGTTCTCAAGGTGATCTTGAGTTTTGCTCCGAGGTAGAAGTCTTGAGCTGCGCCCAGCATCGAAATGTTGTCATGCTGATTGGGTTCTGTATAGAGGATAAGAGAAGGCTACTGGTTTATGAGTACATATGCAACGGATCCCTGGATACTCATTTATATGGTAATTTCTCTTGCTTCTCTATCAAATAGTGTAAATGTACTAAATCCATATTTGGAGAGTAATTAATCAATTTGCCCAAACAATTTGTTTCAGTGGTTGTATGATTCAGTGATGCCGAACACTTGAATATCATGATCGTTTTATGTCAGAGACTAATTTAATGCGGGGGAATGTTACTTCTAGTTTTTAGTTAATTGATAACTCACCTAATACCCTAAAAATTTTCAGGTAGGAAGCGGGAGCCATTAGAATGGTCTGCGCGGCAAAAAATTGCTGTTGGAGCCGCCCGAGGGCTGCGGTATCTTCACGAAGAGTGCAGAGTGGGTTGCATTATCCACCGTGACATGCGGCCAAACAACATTCTCATAACCCATGATTTTGAACCACTGGTAGGGTAGACCTATTTCTCCTATGTATATTGCAGATGAAAGCCATCAGATTCTCTGATATGTTAAAATTTTACTGTTGAACAAAAATGTCATGGATTTTGGGTTTCCCCCAGATTGGGTATAAACCATGCTTTTGAGGCGCATAAAGTATGTATTACCTAACATGATTATGCATGCTTTGTTGGATTGTGCAAAGGTTGGTGATTTTGGGTTGGCAAGGTGGCAGCCGGACGGAGACACGGGAGTTGAAACTAGAGTAATCGGAACCTTCGGGTAAGTTTGTATTCCTATTACTTGTTAATTATTTCTCTGTTGCAATGTGAACATGAAACTAAGCTGTGCTATTGCTATGTAGGTATTTGGCCCCAGAATATGCTCAAAGTGGCCAAATCACTGAAAAGGCCGATGTTTACTCTTTCGGGGTGGTGTTAGTGGAACTTGTTACCGGTCGAAAAGCTGTGGATCTAAATCGGCCTAAAGGACAGCAGTGTCTTACTGAGTGGGTGAGTTAGAGGAAAATGACATCTAACTTATGATGATACTAGGGTGCATTTGGTTTCTAGAAATATTTTCAACATAAATGTTACTTGACTTTTGGGTTTGATCCTCAACAAGTGAGATTATTTTGGTGCAGATGTCGAAAATGTATTTTAAAGGTTTTCTGTTTTCAAAAAAATGAGAACTAAAAGCCAAACATGATATTAATTTTATTTTGTGGAAAATGAAAGAGCTTGAGCTTCTTTTGTTGTTCTTGTACAAGACTTGGCTGATTGTAAACTTTGGGGTATTAAACAGGCAAGACCACTATTAGAAGAACATGCCATTGATGAACTGATTGATCCCAGACTGGAAAATTACTACTCAGAAAATGAGGTCTATTATATGCTGCATGCTGCATCGTTATGCATTCAGCGTGATCCTCATTCTCGGCCCCGTATGTCGCAGGTAAAGGAATTTTATTGAACTGATCTTTTTGGATATAGGAAAAGAATGCAGACTATAACAATTTCTTGTTGTTTACTTCAAACTTAATCATATGGTTATTCCTAAAAGTCTACCGGGAAATGGTAGCTTCATATTTTTGTGTAAAAAGGATTGAAATGAGAGAATTTACCCCTAAGCATTCTCGGGCGTACAGAGTTCCAAAAGTGACATAAATATGTTGAAATCAAGCCTTGCCTTTGATGTCAAGCTCGCCTTAATCTTGAAGGCAGGCTAATGTCATATGACCTATTAGCTCATAGGCCCTGTATCTGTATGTGTGGTTAATTTTAGAGAAAATATATTTTTTAGTCCTTAAATTTGTTACAAATTATGATCTTTGATTTGTTTACAAATGTCAACTATTTAGTCTCTATCGATAATTTGACATTTGTAAAAGATCAGGGATCAAAAAATATATTTTTAAAATTTAAGGATTAAATCGTAGTTTTGGGACAAATTATGTGACTAAAAAATAGGTTTGTTCTTAATTTTAACATTGAAAGAAAACCCTTTAGCTAATGAGTTGCTGAATCTAAAAATGACAAGGTTAGAAAAAGTTCAAAAGTGGCATCATCTGGAATCCACGCCTTAATGACCAAATTTATATATTTAGAAATCTTCAACCCTAATCTAAAGCCAAAAAATCTGGTTTGCTTTGCTCTCCTAAGTGCTAACCTCTTTTGATGCTTATGCTTTTTTCTCCACTCAAGGTTCTCCGGATCCTTGAAGGCGACATGGTGATGGACACGAGTTACCTGTCAACCCCCAGTGATGATACCGGGAGCCGGAGCGGTCGAATCTGGGCAGAGCAGCAGCAGCAGAGGCAGCACCACCATTACAGTGGTCCCTTGCTGGATGAGTCACTGGAAGCATTCAGTGGGAAGCTCTCTCTGGAAAAATACAGGTCTTCCTATTGGGAAAGGGACAAGGCTAGAAGAACCACATGTGAACAAGATATGTGAAAATTTGGGTTCAAATTGAAGAATACTACATGATTGTTATGCTTAGAGTTATGTTTCTTGCCCCTTCCTATTTTATTAGTTGTTTTTTTCCCCCCTCTTACTTTTTGGTTGTTTCTCTGCATTGCAATATATATCTAATTTTGTATCTTTGTATAGTGGAGGGCAAGGTAGCTAGGATGGGTAATATACAGAAGCTTTTGAGATTCTTTAGGGAAATTATGTAATCTAGTATGGCCTTCATCAGACATGAAAGCTGTTTATGTTTTTGAAAAAAAAAAAGAATCAAATAGCTTATTCTACAGTTTTTCAATGTTCTCTCTCTCTTGCCCTTTCTTTCTTGCACTTTTTCGTTTTAGTTTATTTACATGTATCTTTTATCAGGGCTTTAGGGGTAATTTCTTCGAGCAACTGTTGTTCTCATTGCATTTGAGTATTTCTTCCAGTGAAAATTTAAATTTCAGTTCATTATGTTATAGGAGATTCTCTTTCACTAGATTCAAACCTTATTGATTGTGCTGAAAAGCAAATAAAAATCTATTAGAAAGAATCTACCTAGTAGATGAGAAGTACACTATGGGTAAATGTAAAATTACATGTTGTAAAATCTCTAGGAAGGGTTATATTTTATGTATTTTTACTATTTTTGGGATATGTTAAATGAAATCTAATAAAGAACTTGAAAATTACTGGCAGAGATAGTGATGGCGTGCATGACTTTGAGCATTAAATGAAGAAGTGAAAACGTGAGATGTCAGAAATTTCAAAATTTGAACTTTGAAAATTGAAATTGACATTCCAGTGAAAGAACAATAGGTAGGGATAAAATTGTAAAAAGATAATTAATACTTTCTTGATTTTGTAAAACATTAAATACTCCCTCCGGTTCTATATATCTGATATTTAAGGTAAATATACACATATTAAGGAAATGATTAGCTCACTTAGAATGAAGAGAAAAATGAGATAAAAAGACTAAACTATCCCTATTAAATTACTTGAGAAATGTTTATACATTTATGACTATACTATATAATAGGGATAAAATTAATGTTGGTTTATTGATGATGATGATGATGATGACACAAGGCTAAGTGTGAGCAGGAGAGGTTCATATTGATTGTGATTTATGAGAGACAAGAAGTGTGTGTTTTTCTCAGCATCTTATGCATTAATTGTGTTTTGGCATTCTTCTGATAAAATCCAATCTTCATCTTATCCCTGCCCGAGCCACATCTCCTCTTTTTAATTCAACTGAAATTAATTTGCATTTTTTAGCATATAAGGGTAAGAAAGTATTTTTAAGTATTAAATTTGATTCCAAGGTTCATTGTTCTTATTTCTTTAAGAGGCTCTTACTTAAAAGTTTCCTTAAATACAAAACAAGGGTAAAATTCATTGTCATTTCCTAACAAAATAGTTGAATTAAATGTTTTCTTTACCGTGAGAGTTTTATTATATAAAGATAACTTAAGTGTGAATGTATTCATGTATTAAATATAGGTTAACGGGTAAATTTGGTTTTAAATGTATGATGTAATGTTTATTGTGGTTATCTAGGTTTCAAAATGTTCTAATTGATCTTAAATGTTGATAAAGTATTTATTTTTGGTTCAAAACTATTAAATATAGTCATTACATTATTTTCCCGTTTAAAGTTCGAATGTGACGATTTCAGAGCTACATGTTATTTTCAAAGAGTATTTTCTTTATCCAGTTGGGACTATCAGTGAACGAGGTCAAAATCAGTCTTGAAAGTAGACCATCTATTTCATGATCAAACAAACAAAATTGATCATATCTCTTTTGTTTCAAATTCGAATATAACGAATTTAGAGCTACAAGGTATTCCTAATAAGTTCTTTGAACTTGAAATCAGAGACAAGAAAAATATGACTAAATTTAATAATTTGGAACCAAAATGAAACATTTTACCAATATTTGAAACCAATATGACTACATAGGCATATTCTTAAAATTAGGAGAAATCTCAGAATAAATTAAATTTATATTTTAAGAAAATAATAATACTGAAATACAGATGAAAACATTTACAAAGATTTTTTTCTTGGTCCCCATCAATTCAATGGCTTATTTATTTATTTTTT
>QANZ01011041.1:404-17012 GCA_003254925.1 Chamaecrista fasciculata
CGCCAATCCTGGAGAGTGTCCGAGGAGGGGTAGTCGGTGTTACCATCCGGGTGGAAGATATCCGCCAATCCTGGAGAGTATCCGAGGAGGGGTAGTCGGTGTTACCATCCGGGTGGAAGATATCCGCCAATCCTGGAGAGTGTCCGAGGAGGGGTAGTCGGTGTTACGATCTAGGTGGAAGGTATCTGCCAATCCCTGAGAGTGTCCGAGGAGGGGTAGTCGGTGTCACCATCCGGGTGGAAGGTATCCGCCTATCCTGCAGAGTGTCCGAGGATGGGTAACCGGTGTCACAATCCGGGTGGAAGGTATCCGCCAATCCTGGAGAGTGTCCAAGGAGGGGTAACCGGTGTCACAATCCGGGTGGAAGGTATCCGCCAATCCTTGAGAGTGTCCGAGGAGGGTATCCTGTAAAACTTCAGTTAATATTTTAGACTGATAACATTTGGTCTTCTACTTGCTCTTTTGTCCCAATGCCAGGTGTGTCAATATACCTTTTTCATTAATGTCAGGTTCGTGGAAATTGGCAAGATGCAATTAGATATATGAAAGTCAATTGAAGAGGAAGTGGCGCCGGATTTGATTTTTCCACACTGAATTAATTGATTTTTCCAAAAAATAAAAAGGGACATGTGTCAGATGGAGAGAGAGGACTGGCGGATACCTTCCGGCCGGATACCTTCCGAGGAGGGGTAATCAGTGTTACAATCCGGGTGGAAGGTATCCGCCAATCCTGGAGAGTGTCCGAGGAGGGATAACCGGTGTCACCATCCGGGTGGAAGGTATCCGCCAATCCTGGAGAGTGTCCGAGGAGGGGTAACCGGTGTCACAATCCGGGTGGAAGGTATCCGCCAATCCTGGAGAGTGTCCGAGGAGGGGTAACTGGTGTCACCATCCGGGTGGAAGGTATCCGCCAATCCTGGAGAGTGTCCGAGGAGGGGTAGTCGGTGTCACCATCCGGGTGGAAGGTGTCCGCCAATCCTGGAGGGTGTCCAAGGAGGGGTAGTCGGTGTCACAGTTCTCTGCTTCCTTTCTCACAACATCAAGCACTGAATTTTCTGAATCTGAGAGCGATTTCAGTTCGTGATGATGGATTTGGGTCGTGGTTTAGAGATTTGAAAATACTGGAACCTGTGTTTGTGCGCCATATTTAAGCTACTTCTCTATGCATTTGGGAGTGTAAGAAAATTGACGCAAATTAACAAATTGTTATCATATGATACCATTTACAGAAAGGTTAAGCTATTTACATAATTAAAGTTGTCGATGTAGTTCGAAGAAGTTTAATGTAACAAAAGGAAGGCTAATTATTTAATTAAGAAGGAATAAAACTTTTAACACATGAAATGATACATCATCCATCTAAAATATCCAAAATATAGTATATACAAATACAAATGTTCTACTTGAGTGATGGATGATTTCGTAAGAGCAGTCTAATAAATGGACCTATCAAGCTTCAATTAATATCTTCCGGGTGGAAGGTATCCGCCAATCCTGGAGAGTGTCCGAGGAGGGGTAACCGGTGTCACCATCCGGGTGGAAGGTATCCGCCAATCCTGGAGAGTGTCCGAGGAGGGGTAGTCGGTGTCACCATCCGAGTGGAAGGTGTTCGCCAATCCTGGAGAGTGTCCGAGGAGGGGTAGTCGGTGTCACAGTTCTCTGCTTCCTTTCTCACAACATGAATCACTGAATTTTCTGAATCTGAGAGCGATTTCAGTTCGTGATGATGGATTTGGGTCGTGGTTTAGAGATTTGAAAATACTGGAACCTGTGAAGATGAACAAAACCCAACCAAGCAAGCACCACAACGACAAAAAGGACCAAAACAAAAAGAAACAAAAAAAATAACAGGAAAGTGTTACAAATTAAAAACAGCAAGGGAGGAGAACAATTACAAACCCCAAATCGAACTTGGCTCGAACTCTGTAAACCCTAAATAATTACAGAATCGGCGATGGAGAAGAATGGAGATTGACATACCTCGAGCAATTTGGAGGGGAGAAGAAGAAGGAATAGCACTGTCGTGGCACCTTTTCCGGTGAGTGGAGGAGAAAGAGGGTTTCGTGACAGTACCTTGAAGACAATCACAGTTCTCTGCTTCCTTTCTCACAACATGAAGCACTGAATTTTCTGAATGTGAGAGGGATTTTAGTTCGTGATGATGGATTTGGGTCGTGGTTTAGAGATTTGAAAATACTGGAACCTGTGAAGATGAACAAAACCCAACCAAGCAAGCACCACAACGACAAAAAGGACCAAAACGAAAAGAAACAAAAAAATAACAGGAAAGTGTTACAAATTAAAAACAGCTAGGGAGGACAACAATTACAAAAGGCAAATCGAACTTGGCTCGAACTCTGTAAACCCTAAAAAATTACAGAATCGGCGATGGAGAAGAAGGGAGATTGACATACCTCGAGCAATTTGGAGGGGAGAAGAAGAAGAAGGAACGGCACTGTCGTGGCACCTTTTCCGGTGAGTGGAGGAGAAAGAGGGTTTCGTGACAGTACCTTGAAGACAATCACAGTTCTCTGCTTCCTTTCTCACAACATGAAGCACTGAATTTTCTGAATCTGAGAGCGATTTCAGTTCGTGATGATGGATTTGGGTCGTGGTTTAGAGATTTGAAAATACTGGAACCTGTGAAGATGAACAAAACCCAACCAAGCAAGCACCACAACGACAAAAAGGACCAAAACGAAAAGAAACAAAAAAAATAAAAGGAAAGTGTTACAAATTAAAAACAGCAAGGGAGGAGAACAATTACAAACCCCAAATCGAACTTGGCTCGAACTCTGTAAACCCTAAAAAATTACAGAATCGGCGATGGAGAAGAAGGGAGATTGACATACCTCGAGCAATTTGGAGGGGAGAAGAAGAAGAAAGAACGGCACTGTCGTGGCACCTTTTCCGGTGAGTGGAGGAGAAAGAGGGTTTCGTGGCGGAGAGTGGTGGAGGAGATGGAGCGAAGAGGGATGGGTCGATCTTGTCGTCAAAGACACTACCGTCGCCGGTGACATGAAGGACGAAGCAGTGTTGGGAGATGGGAGAGGAGAAGAAGAAGACGGTGATATGGGGAGGATGGAAATGAGAAATGGCGGAAGAAATGAGGAATGGGGAAATGAATTGGGTAGAGCAGATCTGAACCGTTCATTACATTTTTCTGAGGAGCAAATCTGAACCGTTCATCATAGGCGCAAATGGCGGGAGAAGAAATTTGAAAGGGAAATTGGCTACGTGTCACCATTTCAGCAAAAGAATTTGGCAACTTTTGATGAGGAGGCGACACGTGTGTAAGGCAAATGCTTAAAATGTAGAAGATAAGGATAAGGATAAGGATAAGGATAAGGATATTTTGGTGACGTGTCTGATGACAACGACGCTGTTTTTGGCAAGGTATGGATTTGAATATTGATTGATTCTCACTTTACCAATTTTATTTTAGGTGAAAGTATTATTTTGATCTCCAAATTTAACACTAATTATCAATTTCATCCTCATTCCTTCTTTGTGGTCAATTTCATCATCAATGTTTCACATTTTAGTTAATTTTTTTGCTTAGACTAACTTCTTTTAATAAATTAACAACAGTTTTCATTTTATTTTTTAATATGAGTTAGGATTTAAGTTTCTTTTACTATCAAGTATCAATTTAACATTATTTGTCATCAATTATGTAGAATCTATCGTTAATGTTTGATTAAGATAAGAGCAAATGATAAAACTAACCAAAATGTAAAACATTGTGAACGAAATTGACCAAAAAAAATGGAGATAAAATTGACGGTCAATGTAAAATTTATAGACCAAAATGATGTTTTTTGTCTTTATTTTATTTCAGTGAGATTAATTATGAATGATATTTCTCTATATAGCTATTGTTTATTTGAGGTTTAATTTTTAAAGTCGATAATGCTGATAGGGTTTAAACATTAAACTATTTGATTACTTATCCTAAATGAGATTAGTCTACTAGTAGTTTAACCCAAACACCAATTAATTTATATAGCCTACTAATACACTGCACTATGTCATTAATAATGCATTTTCTTTCTTTAACTTTTATGCTACGTACATATTAAAGATATTTTTTTGTGCATTTTGCTTTGGGTAAAATTACTTTGATACTATGTGGTTAGAACCGAATCCACTTTGGTACCCTGAAAGGCAAAATTTGACACTTTCATACTCTGAAGTTTGCGCTGTTAGCACTTTGATACCCTGTGGTTATTTTCTGTCAAGATTTAACAAAAAGTGGTGACGTGGCTCAATCTTAGTCGTCGAATTTCTACTACATATTATCCGTTAGTTTCTATTGCAGCGTAAATCATATTTTAGTCATCTACAAGATTTCTTTTGTGCGCTTAGGTCCCCTCCCTCGGGTAAAATGAATCAAAACACAGCAAACTTAAAGATAAAATATCATAGTTAGATCATCATATTTTGCTATCATAACTTACTGAATAACTTGTATGAAAAAATTAAAGTTTTATCATAATTTCATAAAAAATAAATATTTTAGTAATTTATTAAATTATTTAGTGAAACTAAATATTAATTATTTAATTTGTAAATTAATTAATGGGAATATTCTTCAAATTATTTAAGTTTATTTTCAAAAATTCATTTAAGTAGTTGTATCTGAATATGGGTAGGACTAAATTGCATTTATTTTTCAGATTTAGGACTGATATGCAATTATCTCCTTTATATATTTCCCAAAATTACATTATGACCCCAAAAAGTTTTTGTAATTTTTATTTTAGTCCTCAAATATGATGATCTAGGGATTTTTTTGTAAACTTTAAAACTATTTGGGGACATTTTGTAATTTTTGCAAAAACTTTGTAAAGTTTATCTTCTCACCATCGAACCACACAGTTTTAGGATTAGACTGCATTTATTTTCCAGATTTAGGACTAATATGTAATTTTATTCTTTTTCCAATATTTTTCATAATTACATTTTGACCCCAAAATTTTGTTATAATTTTCATTTTAGTCCTCAAATATTATGATCTAGGGACATTTTTGAAAATTTTGAAACTATTTGGAGACATTTTATAATTTTTACAAAAGTGCTAACAATTTTCTGTTAAATCTTGACGTAAAATAACCACAGGGTATCAAAGTTCTAACAACGCAAACCTTAGGGTACCAAAGTGTCAATTTTTTTCTTTTAGGGTACCTAAGTGAATTCGGTCCTAACCACAAGGTACCAAAGTGCATTTTATCATTTTTCTTTTGCTTTTTGTTTTTCCTAATGTGGACGAGTATTGACTATTTTTTTTTTTTATAAGGACGAGTATTGACTATTGAGTAAATTATCTTAACACATTGATCAAGAAATTTCATTAATGTCGCTTGGTATTAATTATGTTTATTATATGGCTTAAATCTAAGTTGATTTGACTTTGTTTTCACTTGAATGCTGATTACACATATATTGATTATACTAACAACATTTTATGATACACATTAATGCATTTGAAAAAAGTATAATGACGTTCTATTCCAATAGGGTCTTTTGGGTTAACTCAACATGTTTATAAGCAAATTATGAAAATCAGATTATATGTTGATTGTTGTTTGGATTAGATTTTGTAAAAGTAGATTTTTAATTGTGAAATTATTTAAATAGGTATGTAATGATTGTAATTTGTAGATGGAAGGGTATAGAAATTGATAAATTGTATAGAGATAAAAATAAAAGAGAAATTTACTTTTTGGTTTTGTGGAATAATTTGAGTTGTTTGGATTAGATTGTTAAAAAGTACATTATTACTCACTTTGTCCCTGAATATTTGTTTTTGAGTAAAATAACTTTCCGGTCCCTGATTTATGCACTCGCTGACAGATAGGTCCTTGAATTTTACCCATTGTACTAGCCGGTCCCCGAATTTTGCAAACGCTGCACTAATTGGTCCCTCCGTCATATTGGCGTTACAAAAATGCTGACGTGGCCAAAACTGAAGTTGACGTGTCCCGTTATGTGCTGACGTGTCCCGTTATCGCCACGTCAGATCCCGTTATGTTGAAAAAAAAATTGTGCCACATAGATAAATAGAGACACATCAGCATCCGGTCCCTGCGTTTTGGCCAGTGTACTTTGCGGTCCCTTAATTGATCCAGCCACTTATTCTCAATTCCCCCTCTTTTTCCTCATCTTCATTCATTTTAGTCCCAAATCCTCAAAATAAAATTGTAAAGTGCCCCAAAACTCTTCCAAATATTTCAATTTAGTCCTTAAAAAATTGTAAACCCTAAAACCAAATCTCCAAACTCCAAACCCTAAAACCCTAAAACCTAAACCCTAAATCTTAAATCCTAAAACCAAAACACTAAACCCTAAACCCTAAACCCTAAAATCCTAAAATTTTAAAGTGTCCCAAAACTCTTTCAAACATTCTAATTTAGTCCTTAAAAGTATTAAAAACCCTAAAACCTAAACCTTACCCTAAACCCTAACCCCTAACCCCTAAACCCTAAAATCCTAAAACCTAAACCCTCTCCCCTTTTATCAAGATATGCTTTCAATCAAGTCCCTGCCCAAATTACAAATTGGCCCTGAATGTTTTCTTTTCTTTTCAAAATGATCCCTGAAGATAATGAGTATTGGTCCTTGAACAAATTGACCCAGATTCATCAACATCATCATCAACATCTCACACGCAAATCCAGATTCATCAACACCTTCATCCTAATTTCCTCCAAATCACCTTCGTCTTCCTCACATATTCACAGATTCACAGAACACAGATTCACAACACAAAACACAACGACAGCAAACGAAGAACACAGATCACAACGACACCTTCGTCTTCCTGACAAATTCACAACGCAAACACAACACAGAACACAACGAAAACACAAAACACAACGCAAACACAACACAGATCTGGATTCGTTGTGATTTCGTTTCATTTTCCACAGCAAATGAAAACCCACAACAAACGAAAACGAAGAAG
The DNA here is from genome assembly GCA_003254925.1 of Chamaecrista fasciculata. Lineage (NCBI taxonomy): Eukaryota > Viridiplantae > Streptophyta > Magnoliopsida > Fabales > Fabaceae > Chamaecrista > Chamaecrista fasciculata. Next base: position 7,372 of record QANZ01011041.1, read on the forward strand.
ATCGGCGCGGCGCGTTTTATTTTCCGATTCGCTGTGATTTCGTTTTAGTTTCGATTCGATTTTGATTTCGATTTTAGAAGAAGAGGACGGCGGAGGGAGACAACGGCGGAGGAAGAGAGAGAGTATGAGGATGAGGATGAAGATGAAGATCTTCAATTTTGATGGTGAATGAACTGATGAGAAACTGAAGTTGCAAGAGAAACTTAGAAGATGATGATGAACTGATGAGAAATGAAGAAGATGAAGATGAAGATAAAAAAAATTAGGGGATTTTGGGATTAAAAAAATTAGGGATTTATGTTAAATTGGGAAGATGAAGATTTAAAAACAAATTAAGTTTTAGGAGTTTAAGGTTTAGGGTTTTAGGGGTTTAGGATTTAGGGTTTAGAATTTTTGGGGTTTGGGGTTTTAGGGTTTAGGATTTAGGGTTTTTAATATTTTTAAGGTTTAGGATTTTTGGGTTTTAGGGTTTAGGATTTTAGGGTTCAGGGTTTAGGTTTTAGGGTTTAGGATTCTAGGGTTTTAGGATTTAGGGTTTAGGGTTTTAGGGTTTATGGTTTGGGGTTTAGTTTTAGGGTTTTTAATACTTTTAAGGATTAAATTGGAATGTTTGGAAGAGTTTTGGGACACTTTACAATTTTAATTTTAGGATTTGGGACTAAAATGAATGAAGATGAGAAAAAAGAGGGGGAATTGAGAATAATATAAATAAAGATGGGTCAAGGGCCTAATTGTTCAACTCAGACTTTTTTTAGAGTTTAGGGTTTTAAGTTTTAGATTTTGGGGTTTTAGGGTTTGGGGTTTTAGAGTTTAGGGTTTTAAATATTTTTAAGGACTAAATTGGAATGTTTGGAAAAGTTTTGGGACACTTTATAATTTTATTTTGAGGATTTGGGACTAAAATGAATGAAAATGATGAAAAAGAGGGGGAATTGAGAATAATGGAATAAAAATGGGTCAGGGACCTATAAGTACAATGAGGAAATGCTGATGTGTCGCTATTTTATGACGTGGCAGCTCTTTTTTAAAAAAAAAAAAAAAACATAACGGGTGCTGACGTGGCCATAACGGGACACGTCAGTGCATAACGGGACACATCAGCGTCCGTTATGGCCACGTAAGCATTTTTGTAACGCCAATATGACGGAGGGACCAATTAGTGCAGCGTTTGCAAAATTCGGGGACCGGCTAGTACAATGGGTAAAATTCAGGGACCTATCTGTCAGTAAGTGCATAAATCAGGGACCGGAAAGTTATTTTACCAAGAAAACTAGCAACCCGGTCCTTGAATTTTGGACGCTCTGACTGATAAGTCCCTGATTTTTGCGAAGTGTACAAGCCGGTCCCCCAAATTTCAAAATTCCATACTAATAAGTCCCTCCATCATATTGTCGTTACAAAAAAGCTGACGTGTACATAACGGATGCTGATGTGTCCCGTTATGTGCTGATTTGTCCCGTTATATCCACGTCAGCACCCGTTATCCTAAAAAAAAATGGCCACGTCAATAAGAAAGCGACACATCAGCATTTCCTCGTTGCACTTATAGGTCCCTGGCCCATTTTTATTCTATTATTCTCAATTCACCCTCTTTTTCATCATCATTCATTTTAGTCCAAAATCCTTAAAATAAAATCTAAAAGTGTCCTAAAACTCTTCCAAACATTCCAATTTAGTCCTTAAAAATATTAAAAACCCTAAAACCTAAATCCTAAACCCTAAAACCCTAAACCCTAAACCTCAAACCTTAAAAAAAGTCTGAGTTGAACAATTATGTCCCTAACCCATTCTTATCCCATTATTCTCAATTCCCCATCTTTTTCATTATCTTCATTCATTTTAGTCCCAAATCCTCAAAATAAAATTGTAAAGTGTCCCAAAACTCTTCCAAACATTCCAATTTAGTCTTTAAAAATATTAAAAACCCTAAACCCTAAAACCTAAAACTGTAAACCCCTAAACCCTAAACCTCTAAAACTTAATTTTTTTTTTAATCTTCATATTCATCTGATTTAGTCCTTAAAAATATTACAAACCCTAAACCATAAAACCCTAATTTTTTTTAATCTTCATCTTCCCAATTTAACATAAATCCCTAATTTTTGTTAATCCCTAAACCGCGTAATTTTTTTTATCTTCATCTTCATCTTCTAACTTTTCATGAGTTCATCATCATCATTCATCATCTTCATCATTCATCATCATCATTCATCATCTTCATCGGCTCATCATCATCATTCATCAGTTCATCATCATTCTCAACAAATCATCTCAGTTTCGAAATTGAGAAAAAAAATCATCTCGATTTCGATTTCTCTCTTTACAAATCAAAGCCAGAAATCAAACAAAATCAAAGTACTAGAAAAAATCAGCAACAACCCAGAAATCTGATTTCAATTTCGCTCGACAACACAAATTTCGCTCGATTTCGCTCTCTATCTCTCTCTCTCTCTCGATTTTGGTTTCGCTTTCATACTAAATTTTCCTTGATTTTAGGGTTTGGGGTTTAGGGTTTAGGGTTTTAGATTTTAGGGTTTAGGGTTAGGGGTTTAGGGTTTTAGGATTTAGAGTTTCAGGTTTTAGGGTTTTTATATATTTTTTAAGGACTAAATTGGAATGTTTGGAAGAGTTTTTGAGACACTTTATAATATTATTTTGAGGATTTGGGACTAAAATGAATGAAAATGATGAAAAGGAGGGGATATTTAGAATAATGAGATAAAAATGTGGCCAGGAACCTATTTGCTCAAATTAGATTTTTTTTTATATGCTGATGTGGTTTAATATTACACACGTGGCAGTTTTTTTTCTTTTAGGATAACGGGTGCTGACGTGTTAAATAACGGGACACGTCTGCAAATAACGAGACACATCAGCGTCTGTTATGTACACGTCAGCTTTTTTTGTAACGGCAATATGACATAGGGACCTATTAGTATGGCATTTTGAAAATTCAGGGACTGGCTTGTACATTTCGCAAAATTCAGGGACCTATCAGTCAGAGCGTCCAAAATTCAGGGACCGGGTTGCTAGTTTTCTCTTTGTTTTTTAATGTAAATACACACAGACCAAGAAAATTATTAATTTACCTAAATTGATGAAAAATTTGAGATAAAAAGACTAATTAAATTTACTTGAGAAATTTTATTCATTATGACTCCACTATTTAATACGGATAGAATAGTAAAAAAATAATTAATGTTCTCTTGATTTTGCAAAACATCAGATATTTTGAGAGAAAAAAAAAGTCTAACAAAGTAGATATTCAAGGACGAAGGGAGTAATCAATGAGATTTTTTGCATTGGGAATTGCAATAATTTGAATTTTGGAAAAGCTCCAATTTGGAGTTTTTTGTAAATTATTTTGATAGTTTATTTCACTTGATAAATATACATTCTATAATTACAATTATTGAATATTGCCCAAATAATTTTCTATGATGACACTTACTTTTTAGTCTTTCATTCTGTATTAACTGAACGAATCAGTGCTAAAAGAAATACAAGTTGGTTGGTTCATGTGATATTAAAATTGTGAGCGATTTGGTCTCTGGGTTAAAATAACAGTCAATTCACATCTGATTCTCTCTATATTACAATTATAATTATTTAATTTCTCCAAAATAAATGTTAGACAAAAAGTTTGACTTTTTGACCATCTATTTTTTACCGAATTAACGCATCAGTCCCTAATAGAGAAAATTAAATTTGTAAGCATATCGAGTTGTTCCAAAATACTGATGAATCATCATTTAAAATAAAATTTTCAAATATGATGGTTGAATTTATTTTTTGAATTTATATAGTTAATTTTTTAAATAAAAGGGATAAAAATAATTTTTAGTAATAAAAATATATATTAATTAATATTCAAATAAAAAATAAATTTTTATTTTTATTTTATTAAATGTTAAATATAATTAAAATTAAAAAAATTAATTATCATACTTTAGGGAAAAAAATTGGTGAAACTGAAAAGCGATGTGATGGAGAGAGATTTTTATAGATGTAATAAATGAGGGGTGCTTAAAATGACAATTATGCCTTTTGGTAAATTTGAATATATATTGAAGTATAGGTAATTATAGTTATGTTTATAAGGGTATAAAAGTAATTGAGTATTTTGAGACAAGAGATTATTGTAGATTATAATCGTATTATTGGATAATTAAAACAAATGGGATTGTTCAATTTTTTTAGAATAATCAGCTTATAAGTTAATTTTGAGCAAATCCAAAGTGACCCTTAAACTATGGAGTTTAATTTGCACATTTATAAAAAGGTCAAAGGGTCATTTTAGTCCTAAATGTATGCCCTAATGTTCATTTTGGTCCAAAACTTTTGAATATAGTCAATTTTATCTCGTTTCAAGTTTAAATATAATAAAATCATAGTTATGTATTGCTCTCGAAGAGTACTTTCTCTATCCAGTTACAATTGTTAACAAACGAGATCAAATCGGTCTCGAAAGTAAACCTCTCATTTCATACTAAAACAAGCGAAATTAATCATATCTCTCTCTTTTCAAGTTTGAAAACGATGAAATGAGAAATGAGTTATTTTAACAAGTCCTTTGAACTTGAAATGAGAAATGAGAAAAATATGGCCAAATTCGATAGTTTGGGACCAAAATGAAACATTTTATCAATATTTAGGATGAATTTGAACATTTTGAAACATAAATAACCAAAATGAACATTTGGGCATACATTTAGAACCAAAATGACATTTTGACCAAAGGAAAACTTTATATTCAATATAAATAGAGATTATCAAAATATTCATATCCAATGGGGATCTTAAAAATTTACTTTTATGGATATGGGTCTGAACTCGAATCCAACTTCAACATTTTCTGATCCGGGTATGATGGTATCCTACCCGTATCCTACCAATAATAATAAATATTTATTTTTATATAAAAAATATAATACTTTAAGACTTTTTTGAGAAAATATTAAATTGTAAAGATAAAATATTAAATATTTTATAAATATTGAAATATTTTAAAAATACATTCTTATTTATGATTTATTTTTTTTGGTTTAGTGATGTAAAAAATTGATGAAAATAAGTTTTATATTAATAAAAAGGAATTTATTTTAAAATCTCTACGAGTTCAGGTTTAAATATGAGGATTAGACTACTTTGACAAGTATGAAGACGGAGATTGATATTAATACCTACTTATGTCCGAGTTCAAGGATCATAGTAACCTTTTTTTCATCACTTTTACATTTTATTATTTATTATTACTATTAAATACAAAATCATTTTTGTATTTGATAGTGATTTTTTACATAAAAGTACTGTTGGTACCCCCAACATATGTGGTCATTTTCAGTTATACCCGCAACGTTTTTTTATCAATTATACTCCCAACATTTTACATTTAAGTCAATTATACCCCAACCTCTAACTAATTACAGAGTAGTTCAGCATGTTTGTCATCTTTAACAAGGTTTTCAGAAGTCATTAATAACCCTCCTTCTCTTACCCTAAAACATCACCACCACCACACTTCATTGCCGTTGTTTACTCTATCTTCGTTTCTATCGACATGGTCCTTTTTGTCATCGTTCTCAGCTTCCTGGTCTCCCTTAAATTACATCGTTCTCATCTCTTTTCCTTCCCTTACAATCGCCTTTCTCACTCATCTTCTCTATTTTGCCTCTCTCACCAAAGGGGTTTTGAAGTTACTTTACTTCTCAATTTGGACGACCACAACGGCATCGCCACCAAAGATTGTGTCTTAATGCCTGGAGCTAGAGCTACTGGTGTTTCTACTCAATTTCTCTGTATTCGAGGCTCACTAGCGAGTTTGTGCGTGGTTGCCAGAATTGTGAAAAACATAAGAGAGAGATTTTTCGGGTTTCTCCATTACAGGGACCAGTTTGTTAAAGATGACAAATATTCTAGGTTGTTCTGTAATTAGTTACGGACTTGTGTGAAAGAAAAATCTTGAGAGAATGAAGGGTTTCTAAATAATGGAAATTTAGGGACTTTAAAACAAAAAATAATGTCAACTTGGGGTATAATTGACAAAAAAAAAATTATTGGTGGTATAACTGAAAATGACCCGATATGGGGGTGCTAACAATACTTTTGTCTAATTTTTTTGATTTTTTTAATTTTATTTTGTATTAACAATTTATTTTGTTAAATTTTTATTTAAATTTTTTTTTTACTTTTTCTAATATGTTTTTTGTTAAATTTTATTTTGTTAATATTATTTTATTGTTATTTTAAAAATATAAAATACTAAATTTATACAATTAATCATAAAAAGGGTGAATTTAAATAAAATTGTTTGGTATACCGTTTTATAATAAGTATATTAAAAATATTGTATAAACTATTTTCCTTTATCAAATCCTTTATCAAATGGGGTGGAATGGTAATAAACTATTAATAATCTACATATATATTTGCTCAAAGTGTTTGTATTATTCAAATTCTCTATCTTCCGAAAGAAAATAATTAACCCAAAATAAACATGACTCCATCTTCAATCATTACTATTTCTTTCATTAATTTAGTCATATATGTTGTTTAAAGTTCGGATGCAACAAAATTGGAACAACAAGTTACTCTTGACGAGCTCTTTTTTTATTTAGTTGGGACTCTTGACAAATGAAGTCAAATGGTACTCGAAGGTTAATAATATTGATGTTTTGACCAAAGTCTTTTTCGAAATATTATTTGACCTCATTTGTCAACGGTCTCAACTGGATAGAGAAAGAAATTATCAAAAGTAATTTATAACTTCAATTTTGTTTCGTTGGGACTTGAATGAAGATAGATATGACTAAATTCATAAACAAACAGCCCATGTTATAGAAAATTTTATGTCTGATTTGACATCGTTTGTCGATGACTCCAATTAGTGAAAGAAAGAACTCATCAAGTTTAACTCGTACCTCTCATTTAATCGCATTCGAGTTTCAAACGAAAGATATATGATCATATCCACCAATAATGAAAGTTTTAGAAAATATTAAGGACCAAAACGGAGTAAAGAAAATTAGGGACCAAAACTGAACTTTGGGTAAACATTGGGGGGACAAAAATAGGTTTTTGACAAAATAAAATGCAATATGCTCTCGGGTACCAACACCAAAATTCCTTCAGTAAAAATCACTTTATCCCATTTATTATAAAACAATACATTTTTGCGTTTATTTATTATAATTAGAAAATAATAAAAGGCTACTTAGAAATTTTTATTATTTTGTTAAATATCATTTGATGTATTATTTGAAAATTTTAATAATTAAAAGATCTGGCAATAAAATGTATTAATAAAGATATTTAATTTATTTTAAAACATTTTTATACGTAAAATACATACATGAATCATTTATTTTAAATATCTTGAGAAAATATGATTTGCTCATTACAAGTGAATTTCATTATTTTTTTAATTTTTAATTTTATTTTTATTAAATAGATCTTAAATAGATCTTTTATTTTACAATTTTAAATTAAATGTCTTTAAACATTTCGGTATATGTTTCCTTTTATATTACTATTTTATTTAAATAATTGAAACGATAAATATATAACTTAACATGTGTGCTATATTATATAATTTTAATCAAAGCATTTTGGTCTCAAGGTTAATAAATTAAAATAAATAATACTTACTACAATATATTTTTTTAATAAAAGTGAAATTAAATAATCAAAGTGAAAATTTATTAAAAAAATTAATAAACTTTGAGAATTGAAAACGGTAAGAAAATAAAATTATTTATATTGAATATGGATTTATGGCTCCTTGTTCAACAAGTCAAAGAAAAAAAAAATAAAAAGGAGTAAACTAAAAAAGAGACTCCTTGTTTTTTTTTTTTTATTATAAAAAAGAGACTCCTTTTTGAAGAAGTTAAAGAGGAGCCCACATGCCCTCTTTCTTTGTGGTCTTATCTGACTTTCATTATTGTCACTCCTCTCAATCATCCCTCACTCACTCACTCACTCATTGCAGTATTGCAGACTTGAATGCTTTCGTAAGTACTGCAGATTTGAGTGAATGGAGGATTTTGGTAGTGTACTATAACTATGATATTGAGAGAGAAAAGTAGATTTTTTTATTTGTAGAACTCTATTATTTTCTTGTTTTTTGTTTAGAAAAAACCAGTCTCTAAAGACGTGTTTGATTTTGTTTTTGTGAAACAATTTTCTATTTTAAAAACAAAAAATACACATTTTTTATTATTTCCAAAACTAAAAAATTGTTTTCAAAAACAAAATCAAACATACCCTTATTTTTTTTTTCTTTTTAGATGATCTTACTGCTATATTTTTCTATTATTTTTATTTTTTCTATTTTTTTTAAAAATAAGATCTATTAATCTATTCCATCCAGATGGACAGTTACCAAAGATAGGTTCACGAGTTATTTGAGTTATGGGAAATGTGTTAGGCACTTCACAACACCCATCCAAATGGACAGTTACCCAAAATTAATTGTACAAAAATTAAATGACTTTACAATTTAAGATTAAACATCCTAAAAATTAAATAAACAAAATAAAATAAAATTACACAAAAATATGAATAAGAAAAAATTAAAATAAAGTAAACAAAAAGAAACAAATACAAATATTTATAGGATTGAACTTGACTCAAGCAAAGCCTAAGGCCTACGTACCCGCTTAGGGATCAAAATCTACGTAGTTCGAAAATCAATTAAAATGTTTTTGGTATGAGAAAAAATAAGTTTGATCTTAAAAGATTATAACCCAAAATCAAGATGATTGAAGTTGAGATATTTGATAAAATAATCAATCTTATGATTTTTAATGTATTTTTTTTAGATTTTTGTCAACACTTTTTATTTTTATTTTGATTTTTTGATAATGCATATGAAAGTAAAATTAGTGTAAATAATATAGAATAAACAATAAAGTGAAATAAGAAAAGATAATCGAAAAAGAAATAAAAAACAAATCACAACTATATATATATATATGTATGTATATGTATTAGATAAAAGAAGAAAAAAGAAAAGAAAAGAGGGAGACTGAGAGATTGAGAAAGAAGAGCGGAGGGAGGAGAGACCGAGAAAATAAGAAAATAAGAAAGAGAGAAAAGAAAGAGAAATAAAATTATCTATACTGTATTATATTTACTAGCCTCCAACCCGTGCGATGCACGGGTAAGCTTGCATACATTCGCTCCTACAGTTATATCAAATATCCATTTTATCTTAATTATAAAATTATATCTTTTAATTCTTAGTAAACATCCAATTACAAAATATCCTACAATATTTGCTCAATGTACTCACCTATAACTTGTCATATATGAACATAACAAAAACTTTCTTGATATATTACAGTTTCCTATCAAGCAACTGTTGGAGATTGTGCCCTAGGGCCAATCATTTTATTTGATAAATATGTTGTGAACATATTATTAATTTATGGAAGATAAATTAATGTGTTGTCATATCATTCGCATGTTTACTATGATAACGTCCATGATTAATTATGAGATAATTAATCTAAAATTGTCCCTGGTCGATTATTTTTGTGGGAGCAAAAATAAACTAAGACCAGCATGACCTCGGTGCATGAGATGCACGCACTAGAAGCTGGGACGAGAGTCATGGTGCAATTACGTAAGGTGGTTACGAA
>QANZ01011049.1:0-13527 GCA_003254925.1 Chamaecrista fasciculata
ATAAGTTATTATTTTATTTTGTATATGTAATGTCAAATGTTAAGTTTAATGATTGTATAGAATTATTTTAAGTATTATTTAAGAGTAGTGAAAGAAATTAAATTTATTAGTAATTATTGTTGTAGAATTAACTATGGCTGAATTATGTGTTGCATCTCTAATTAACCCCGGACCGGATGATCCATCACTACTATATTTACAACAAAAACATGTTTCTGAGGCTGTTTGGCAAGGAGATGTAAGTCAATATTTGTATATGCAAGTCACTTAATTCGTTTAAGTTCATTTCAATCATAAAAAAAATCAATATTTGTTGAATAATTGTAGGACGATCGAGTTCTAAATGCTCGGAGATGTGACGATTTTGATCATCATTTTCCCCCGAGAGCTTTGCATCAGTTGTTGGCACAAGCTGGATTTTTTGGTGTAGCATGTCTAGGCTTTGTTAAAGTTGATAAAGAGTTGATCAGTGCGCTGGTTGAGCGGTGGAAACCTGAAACTAATACCTTTCATATGCCAATAGGAGAGGTTAGAATTACCTTGCAGGATGTGACAGCTCTGATTGGTATGAAAGCTGAGGGAAAACCAGTCGTTGGGAAGACTAACGAAGATTGGTATGATGAATGTGAAAGACTCCTTGGCATGCGTCCCGAGGAGAAACATATAAATGGTCAACGATTGTCTCTTGGATGGGTGAAACAACATTTTTGGTCGGTACCTGAAAATGTAGGTCCTGAACAATTACTGGTCTATGCAAGGGCCTATATCTTGCTACTATTAGTGGGGAAGTTGTTTGGTGACTCATCATCACGTTATGTTTATCTAATGTTTCTTCCCCTATTAGAGAATTCTGATGACACTTATAACTATAGCTGAGGATCTGCTATGCTAGCATTTTTGTAATGAGAATAGTGTCGTTGTGGTAAACCCACAAAGAAGGACATTGGGGGATGCGTTCAGTTGTTATGCCTATGGGCATGAGAGAGATTGAAGCCCAGCCATATCCCCTACCATACGCAAAACTCATCCTGAACGACAATGGATTATAAAACAACGACAAGAACTTCCATCACTTCCACCTATCGGGTCTAAGTAAGTATTTTAAAATAATGTTATTCAGTTTATGATGATTTGTTTTATTAGTATATAACGAATGTATCATTTTTTCTATTGTAGTTGGAGTAACTACCACTCGATGACCGAACACTCGATGAATGCATATAGAAGAATATTTGATCTTCTAAAGGACGATGAGGTATTATTTTCTTTCCCTGAATCAAATATTTGTTTTGTTGCAATACTTGATCTAAATATTCATTAATGTGGAATTAATTTACAGTTTATATGGCGTCCATATTTGCAAAATTCCTCTGAAATGAATGCGGGTCAACATCTTTGGCTTGCAAATGTACCTCTGATATGCTTCTAGATTATCGAGTGGCATTGCCCAAATCGAGCCATGAGACAATTTGGGCTTGATCAACCGATACCGGCCGCTTTAGTTGACATTGATTGGGAGCATACCCAGGAGTTGAAGGGTAAAATGAAAATTAATTGGCTGACTTAGCAAGACCGATATATTAAAGTATGGGAAGATTCACAAGCTCGTGTTTGCGTTGCACCGGTCTTGTATGTTCCATTAAAACTTCAGATGTCAGAGTACTTAAAGTGGTATTGGAAGTTCACTCGACGGTGGATTTCTCTAGAAAATGCTACTATAGCTTTTATGGTAATGCATCAAGTATTTGTTATGTTTGATTATGTTTTGATAGTAATAAATTATTAAATGAAAATGTTGTTTGTTGTGAATTACAGGCATTGGGGGTGGAGAATGTGTTTGAAAGGAACATACATAAAGCGGAACCAGATGACGAAATTACAGACCTATGTGCTCGGATGTTGTATTGCATGGGCGAAGGAGGACGACTTCACCATCATCCAATCCATCCCGCTCCCCCAACACCTCAATTTGGTCCACTTCAGCTTGTATCTATAAGAAACTGTCGACGACCTACTGGTTTCAAACTTAAGTGGCCAGTTGTTCATATAAGAATTAGACCATTTCAAGGTTGCGTGCCGATCAACCCTCCGATGCCACTGAAACCTCAATTTATGCCACCACAATTTACGCCGCCCCAATATTATATGTCAGGTATGCCACAACCTGATTTTGTTCCTACAGGTGAAGGATCATTATCACACGCATCCTCGAGGCCGAGTATGGTACCGTTTGTTCCTACATTCACAGGTGAAGCATCATCATCACATGTGTCATCGGGGCCGACTATGACATCGACCGACTATATTCAGACATTTCAAGGTCAAGCATCATCGTCACATGCTATTGGAGGATTTGCCCAATTTGCCTCACAATCGTTTAATCTTTTTCAAAAAGTGGGTAATTTGGATGTGTTCAGTCAACATCAAACTGAAGCTCTTGAACAATATCAAACTCCACCCGCATTTACCCAACAAGTTGAGGATGACGACGACGATGACGATGATGACGACGACGACAACGACGACGATGACATTGACGATGGCAATAATGATGGACAAGATGCTAATGTAGGAGAAGAACTAGGAAAAGGTAAACGTAAGAAATGGTTGAAATGGTGTTTCACTGGGGGATTCTTTGGGGGACACAAACACAAACATTGATTGGATTGTGTTGTATGTTCTTAACTTGTTTTAGTTATAAACATTGTATTATGAATTATCAGGTATGTTTTTATTGAATTATGTAGTTTAAATGGAAATTTATTGAATTATGTAGTTTAAATGGAAATTGTCTTTTGTACCAAGTGAAAAAAATGGATCACCTATTTCACTAACAATATTACCTTACAAATGTCTCAATCTCCTAAAGCCAATAAAGGAATGAATTTAACTAAAGTCAAACATAGGTGATACCATAAACAAGACTATTTGGAGACAACTAAAGCTAGTAAATAATCGAGATTACATTACAAATGTATCAATCAATCTCCTAATAAATAAACAATTTGACTATCAATGTTTGGATAAGTATTGCGATTATGACCAAGTTCTCTACACAACCCACATCTTAATTCTCTTGTAAACTCCCTAGCATCATCCATCTCACTATGGAAACGAGTGGATTTTGGTCTTCCCTTCGTTCTTACCATTGCATAATTAGCAATGACAATTTGACCTTGAGCCTCGGGTCACCACTGGTCTCCTCCAACAGGATGAAATTTCCGCACATATGTCTGTAAAATAGTGTCCAATCTTTATATAGGATCCACATATTCAAAGTAACTTCGATTTTCATCACATGCAACAATTGCATGAACACATGGATACTTCAGAGCCTGAAACAGTCCACAGTCACATCTTTGCAAATTTAACATCACTTTAAACACATGACATGAGTGTCGGTTGTGAGAGTTCTCTTTTTCCTCCACCTCGGCCTCTAGTCGATCCATGTCGAAGTGACGCACCGTGCAAGTATGCGCTCGATTATAATTTTGTGTATTCTTTTCCTCAACTCTTCACAATAAGTTTGCCCAGCTTGCATTTGAGCTTTAGCTTCTGTAGCTCGATTGCAGAAATATTTCAAAGACTTGTGCAACGTTGCTTGTGCAATAGACAATACTGGCAAGCTGCTGACACCCTTCAAAACACCATTCATACATTCAGAGAGATTTGTGGTCATGTGAGCAAAACGCCGACCGTCATCATATGCACGAGACCACTTTTCTCGCGGTATGTCATCAATCCAATTAGCTACTTGCGTGTCAATCCCACGTATCCTACTCAACTCCCTTTCAGTATTACAGTGTTGAAACATGTATCCTGTAAGAAATATAATCGAAATAAATAAATATCAATGCTAATTAAAACTATGTTAAATTATATTGTTTACAAAAAGAAATAAATGATGGATTCTTTATCTCACCTGCATTTTTGAACATTTTCTTCAATACCTTATTCCTATACTTCTTGTTCAAATTGCTTGTCATGTGGCGAATGCAATACACATGATGAGAAAATGGTAGTATCCATCCGACTTGGGGGTTTTTAATCGCTTCCATAAGCCTCGAACCCCTATCAGAAATCAAGCATAATCCTTGTCTGTCCTTCACTACACGAAGGCGTAACAATATGAGAAACCATCCCCATGCATCCTTACTCTCTTCTTCCACAATTGCGCATGCGATAGGAGTTATACTTTTGTTTCCATCTTGTGCCATAGCAAGCAACAATTTGCCCTTATATTTTCCATACAAGTGTGTGCCATCAACTTGTATCATTGGCTTCAAGTGTGCAAAGGCATCAATGCAGGGCTTAAATACCCAAAAAACATGATTGAATATAACTGTTCTCTCATCTTGAGGGTTTGGTCGTACATCCCACTCAACAACTGATCCTGGCATATAAAACTCGACCGCCGTCAACCAACGTCGTAGCATGTCATATGATGTTTCAAAGTCTCCGTAGGCTTTGGCCACGGCCTTTTGCTTGCCTGTCCACGCCTTCTTATACGACACTACGAATCCACCGAGTGTAGATTTCACTTGCTCAATAATCTATGACAAATAAATATTGAATTAATTTATTAACACTATGAAAATAAGGAATTTCAATATGAAAATTAACCTGAAATAGCAAAACATGAAACCTGTTTTATTGTCAAGTTTGGGTCTTTGGTTACTGCACCCTCGATGATATTAGCTATGAGGTCTGAATTTATCATTTTACAGTTCCGACGAAAACGTCTATTAAGGCAGGTGTGTTCTCCATCATACACGGTGATCATCCAGACACCATATAATTCTTTATAACATGCCCTCACTCTCCATGGACAGCCGGACTCATCACTCTTTGAGCATTTAACTTCTAAATACTTTGATGCAGATTTTGTAACTTTAAAGGTGTAATGTCTTTTAATGGACCACGTCCTTAATGCATCCTTCAAACTTTCTTTGCTCTCAAACGACGTACCCTTCTAAATTTATACTTCCCCATTCAGTGAATTTGGAATATGAAGGTCCTCTACCTGTTCTGGATAAGTTTCATGCAAAAAAGAAGCCGAAGGAGAAAAATTTGACAAATGTTGAAAAGGATGCACTGAGTCAATTGGAATAGGACCACCACCATAGTTGACATGTTGTTCATCCTCATATGTGTCTGCATCAGCATCGTCATCATCATCATCATCTTCTTCTTCTTCAAAACTCTCATAGGCATAGTCTTGATTAGCCTCTTGCTCAATAATCAGATTAAATGAATCATCCAAAACAGGTTGTTCATGACTAGGACCAACATTTAAATCAAACCTTGAATCAACATTACTGATTCGAACACAAAGTTCCATTAAATTCAACAGTCGATTCTTGGTATATCCTAAATGATATCGTATCATGACTTCTACATCATTATCATTAGTGATATCTAATGTACTAAACTTCATAGGGAAAATTTGAACAGGTAGTCTATAGACAATATCAGATATAACTTGGTTCCTCTGCAAATTCAAATTTCTCGAAATCAAACCTCTCAAATCCTCATAGGAAATAGTGTCTCTAACTTGGTCCTTCCATCTGAAATATCATTCCTTCATTATCAGATTGTTCTATAATTCCATTCACACAGATAGATACCAAAATGTTACTCATTTCATATATAAATATTCATTCAAATTACATTTCTAAGAAGTATCTCTAAAACAAATAAAACTTATAAAAAACATCATTAACGAAATATTTATAATAAACTGTTAAAAATTTTACATTTTTAACCTAAACTCTTAAAAAAAAATTATATTCAACTATATAATACTAAGATAATAATAACTATAACAAAAAAAACCACATTTACAAACTTTACAAAATTATTTAACAATTCTAAGCATTGATACAACAAAATATTTAATATTATCCTAATAGAACTTTGAAATAATTATATAATCTACAAAATTATTAGGAAATAATCATAAACAATGCAAATACATTATAAATATTCAAATCATACAAAAAAATTAAACTCAAGTGAAAAAAGTTTAAAAGAAAAATAACTAACCTCTTGCCTAGAGTGTAATCTTATTGATGAGTAATGAATGATGAAAAGTAATAGTAGGATGATGATTGAAGAAGAAGAAGAAATATGGAGAATGAAGAGAGAAAAAGAATGAAGGAGAAAGATGAGAAGAGGAGGTGAAAATGAAATGAATGAAGGAGAGAAGAAGAAATAGCAGTCTGGTAAAAAAATTAGTAGTTGAACGGTCGAATTTTTGAAGTTATTGTTCGCAAGTCACTGTCACCTGCAGCGACTTGCAGAATTTTGAAAATAATTGCCGCAAGTCACTACTTGTGTGCAAAAAAATGTTGCCGCAAGTCGCTACAGGTGGTAGCGACTTGCGGCACATTAGATGCCAACGAGAATGTGTTGGCCTTGCGGTACATTATTTTTACAAGTTAAAATGAAGCCTAAATTTTGCCGCAAGTCGCTATAGGTGGTAGTGACTTGCGACAAAACACAAAAAGTAGTCAGCGCCACAAAACAAAATATATATCGGCAAATATTTTTATAATAAATATTATTTAATAAATATTTATTTTTTAAAATATATACTGGTTAATCCGACCTTCGGAATACAACATTATATTAGTCAATTCTTGCAAAAGAGAAAATAACATACAAACCTCAAAACTCCTTTTTTTTTTTAATTTAATAATGGTAGAGCTCAAGAGATAGAGTGTCCATACTCTACGTATTGTGGCCCATATATATTTGCCAAAATAGAGAAAGAAACAAAAATGAAAAAGACAAATATCACATTAGCTTTTGGTGATATTAATTAAGAATTAAGATCTAACTAAGCATAGAAGGGGGTTATGAGTCAGATTTGTACTCATGTATAATTTCATTTTTGTCAGACAGATCACTTGGATGTTATGAAGCATGGACATTGATACGAACACGGGATACAACACGGACACAGGCACAGCGACATGCCAGACTCTCAAAATTACGCAACACGACACGGCATATATTTATATATATAAATAATTAAATATTCATAATTTTTAATGAAAAATTTAAAAATTACAATTTTTATTCATAATATATGTGATATGTATTATTATTTTCTCTTGTTTGTCATGTTAAAGTAAAAAAAAATTGATTTATATTCTAAAATCTATAAATATGTGTCGTGTGGGTGTCGTACGGGTGTCGAACACTGACACGTGTCCGACACGGCGACACACCCTCAAAATGAAGTATTCATGCTTCATAGCTTGGATGTCATATAAACAGTTAAATAGTTTAACATTAACGGTGCTAATGTTTAAGGATATTTTTACAAGTTTTTGCAAAATATAAGAACCTAATTAATTACAAAGAATAAAATTATATAGGGACTAAGTTACAAATTTAGTAAAACTATAGGGGTCAATAGTCAAATAGTTTTTTTAGTTAATTTATAGTTGCACTTAGAACCGTCAAAACGAGTCAAACCTGGTGAGTTGACTCATTTAACTCACCAAATTAGCGAGTTGGGTTGAGAGAATTTGGTTCGCTAAAAATTATAACCTGCGTGGGTTGGCCCACTTAACCCACAACTCGTGGTGAGCTAACTCGAGTGAGTTGGCGAGTTGTTGAGCCAACCCACCTTATTTTTAAAAATATATAAATATATATAATTTTAAATGTAGTGACTAATGATTAGTATTGAATGGTTATGGTATTGGTATAATTTGCTTTAATTTTCATGAATTTTATTAAAAAAGTTAATAAAAAAATATTTTTAGTTTAAAAAAAGGGGAAAAAAAGAATTTTAATGACGGGTGGGTTAAGTGGCCTAACCCGACACATTGATGAGCCGAGTTGACGAAACCTGACTCGCCTAGGATTTTTGACTCACGTTAGTCGTGACTCGTGACGAGCCAACTCAAGTGAGCCATATTGACTCGCTTTTACAGCTCTAGTTGCACTAATATGATAAGCCTTGGCTAGATAAAATAAAATTTTCAGTTAATAAAATAATATTGTCAAATACAAAGTTACAAACTAATCCTCTCTCTCATATTTACTTGTGGAAACTTTATTTTAAAAAATTACTACAATCCCAAAAAACCTTCTTGTCGCTTCCAAATCTCTCATGACTTGAACGTGTATATCAAAAACTAAAAAAGACATAATCACATGAGTGTGGCTTAGTGGTTTCTCACTTGGTCCCTTAACCAAATGGTGAGGGTTTGAATCCCATCTTTGGGTATGAAAAGCATTATGTGACCAGCTGTTTACCCTTAAATGGAGGATCTGCGACGAAGGGATTAATCACTGTTCCCGGCAGTGGATACCCTTAATTTATACCAAACAAAAAAAAAAAACTAAAACAGATATATATTGTTTCAAATGACAATGGCTAATGTACATCGGGTGATTTTTTATATAAATAGTTTGAGTTCTCCAAAGTCAATATTGATTTTTGGTAAAAGTATCCTTTAAGTTTTTAAATTTATACCAACTATCAATATCTTCCCTGTTCTATTTTTACGGTCAATTTTATCCTCAATGTTTCACATTTTAATTAATTGTCCTGAGATCAGCTTCTTTCAATAAATTAACGAGACTCCATAGGGTTTAGGATTTGGGGTTTGGGGTTTGGGGTTTAGGGTTTTAGGGTTTTAGGGTTTAGGGTTTTTAATATTTTTAAGAACTAAATTGGAATGTTTAGAAGAGTTTTGGGATATTTTACAATTTTATTTGGAGGATTTTGGACTAAAATGAATGAAGATGATAAAAAAGAGGGGGAATTGAGAATAATGGAATAAAAATGGGTCAAGGACCTAATTGCTCAACTCAGATTTTTTTTAGGGTTTAGGGTTTTAGGATTTTAGGGTTTTAGGGTTTAGGATTTTAGGGTTTAGGATTTAGATTTTAGGATTTTTAATATTTTTAAGGACTAAATTGAAATGTTTGGAAGAATTTTGGGACACTTTACAATTTTATTTTGAGGACTTGTGACTAAAATGAATGAAGATGATGAAAAAGAAGGAGAATTGAGAATTATAAAATAAAAATGGGTCAGGGACCTACTAGTGCACTGGCCAAAACGTGCGTTTTGTCCAGGGACCTAAAAGTGTAGTGTAAAAATGTTGAGGTGTCGCTATTTTTCCGACGTGGCACATTTTTTCTTTTTGTGAACATAATGGGATCTGACGTGGCCATAACGGGACACGTCAGCGCATAACGGGACATATCAACGTCCGTTATGGCCACGTCAGCTTTTTTTTGTCACAGCAATATGACGGAAGGACCAATTAGTTAGGCATTTTAAAAATTCGGGGATAGGCTTGTACACTGAGTAAAATTCAGGGACCTATCTGCCACCGCATCCAAATTTTAGGGACCGTCTTTCTAGTTTACTCATTTTATTTTGGTTTTGTGTAAAATAATATTTTTTTTGTCAAAGTATAAATTCGGTTCCATATTTTGTTTATTTTTGAACTCGGTCACGTATTTTTTTGTTACACTTTTGATCTCATATTTTTTATCAGATGCATAATTGATCCATATTTTTTTTTTGTTATAGATTCAGTCTCATATCTTTTGGTCAGATTGCAAAATTGGTCTTATATCCTTGTGAAATGTTCCATCGTTGATCTCACATGACCGAAAGATATATGACCAATTCTGCACCTAACTCAAAGACATGAGATTAAATTTGTATAAAAAAAATATGAGACCAATTCTACACTTGACCCAAAAATATAAGACAAAAAATGCAACAAAAAAAATACATATCAAAATTGAAAATTAACCACAAAATATGTAATTTGGATCCTCTATAGTATTTTAGGGGTGTAGTGCTGAGAGAGAAAGTGTCAGTGGGACCCACTTTCTTTTTTAATTTGTTTTTTCTCTCTCATCACTACACCTATAGTACACTATAGACAATTCAAATTGCAAAATATGATATCAAATTTATAGTTTGAGGGAGGAAAGCTTGGTAAGATACTCAACAAAGTGATGAAATTCATTATAAGAAGACCCTCCTTTTGTAGTTGCCACGTAGGATTTGTTCTTCCACTCCAACGCTTTCTCTCTCATCATCTTCCCTACCTCTCTCCTTCCATCATCTCCCTCACGTGTGCTGCCACCTGTTCTCTATTCACATCCATTTCCACTTCCAACCCCACTCTGCACGCGCCACGCGTACCTGCAATTCACTTGATGCTCCGCGAAATACGGCCAACATATCATTGGCTTTCCTCCACATATTCCTTCCAGCGTGGAATTCCACCCATTGTGCGTAAGAAATGCGCCTATAGAAGCGTGGTTAAGAACCTTATCTTGTGGACACCACTCTACAATAAGACCTCTCTCTTTTGTCTCTTCCAAGAATTCTTCAAATAAAATAATTGATTGATCTAACGAAACAAAACAAAAATAGCTCTATAAGTAATCTGTAAGTGATCTATAAGTATTTTTGTAAGCACTCATAGGGTTTGGAAACATATTCTGGCCTTGGTGAGCTCTAAACCTAACTCACCTAAACTTTCATTTACCAAAATAAAATAAAATAAAAATATTAATTTCGTCCAAAAATTTTACACTAATTATTAATTTCGTCCCAGAAATACACGTAATTGATCTAACGCAATCCAAAAGAGTCACGAGGTCAATTGGCGTATGCCAAAAAAAAAATAGTAATGCATCGGTATATGTCATATATGGATACAGTATATGTCATATAAATACTCCTCTCACGAAAATAAATAATGATGTATCAATATATGTTAATGAAAACTACATAGCTGGATCTGTGTAAATCTAACCTTGAGTTCACGATGAAGTGCAGTATCCGGGGGCTCGAGGTCGTCGGATCCTGCAAACGAGAATGCACAGGGGGTTCCCTGTGATTCTTCTCCAATGCTAAAGTTAGTAAGTTGAGAGAGGTGAGAGAGTAGGTTTTTTAGAGAGAGAGAGAGTTCTTACCTGAGGGTATGTGGTTTGCTTGTATTTATCCTCGTCCCTTTTGCCTCTTGTTGGTACGAGGTACAAAAGGGACGTTGGGGGTGTTTTCGGGAATGCACAGGGAGTGAGTTGTTGTGCCTTGCTGACCTGACTCGACAGTTGTCGCTGTCGAGCCGCAGTGGGATGTCTAGCCTTCCTTTTTGGGAGTCAGTGATAGGCAAGAGTGCTTTTCACCATATCCTTATGTACGAAGGGCATTTTGGACATTTTGCGTGTTGTGCTTTTGCTCAACCGTACACTATGACTGGTGTAACCTTACCTAGTCACGTGGTCTCAAGGATCTTCGCATTAAATGCCAATATCTTGGCATTTAATGCTTGGATAGGAGGAGACCTTGCTGGGTTGCTTTTGGCGTTGGGTCTCCCTCACCTTGTTCTTTCCTATTTATCGCTGGGTGACCTCTGTCCTTTATATGTAATTTAAAGGATGTATATCACTAATCCCTCCTGAAAGTCCGAGGGGGTGCCGTCGGCGTCAACGTCTAGGGCATGGCTATCCGCCGATTCTCGAGGGGTGTATATCACTAGTCCCTCCTGAAAGTCCGAGGGGGTGCCATAGGCGTCAACGTCTGGGGCATGGCTATCCGTCGATTTCCGAGGGGTGTATATCACTCTACTCCCCTCCTGGAGGACTAAGCTTGTTTGGTAGTCACATTGGGAAATTGAAAAGCCTGAGGGACACGTGGCGTAACGGCAGAGAAGCGTAATGAAGATGTTTCATCATTGCGCTTGCGGTTACCGAAGGTGCTGACGTCATTGTTGTCTTTTCAACTGCCTCTATTTTTTGAATTTTGGGGGTTTTCAAACCGCCATTTCTTTTGTCTTCTGGTTTTTACTCTTTGCAGTTTTTACTGGAAATCTACGGGTGTCGTTGGTGAGAGTCGTGTGAGTGTTCGGATTTCGTGATGGTGAAATCTTCGAAGAAGTGGTCAACCAGTAAGGGGGGAAGGGGGACTCGTCGTTGCCCATACCTGATGACAGTGTACCTTTTGCCCACCCCCTCAATCACAAGACGGCTCAAGAAAGAGGGATAAATGTTATTGATAGGAAGGATATGAAGACAAATGGGGGGGGGGGGGGNGGGGGGGGGGGGGGCTACCATGGAGCCAGACTTGTGGTGGCAGATCGAATCAAAGCTGATGAGGGTTGAGCTTCTTCGTCGTTCGCGTGGTGTCGTATCTTGGAAAGACCCACAAGAGTTACATTCCAAAAGCGTTATGGATTCCAACACTACAAGAAAAAACAAAATTAGCTACGGAAAATTTGCCTAGCTATTCTCTAGCTAATTAGCTGCGGATTAGCTGCGGAAAAAATTTTCGTAGCTAAATTTAGGAAAGTGAGTGGCGCGCAAAGGCGGGAAATTTTTGCTACCGATTAGCTACAGAATTGCTACGAAATACTCCGTAGCTAAATAAATTCCGCAGCTAACTTTAATAGCTACGGAAATTTTCCGTAGCTAAATGTTTTTTAAGAAAAGATCAAAGTTTTGCTAAGGATTAGCTACGGAAAATTTCCGTAGCTAATTGGTTGTAATATAGATCGAAATTTTGCTATGGATTAGCTACAGAATTAGTCCGTAGCTAAATGTTTTTTAAGAATTATAAAGTTTTGCTACGGATTAGCTACGGATACTTTCCGTAGCTATTTTTTTTTCTAAATCCAACTAAACCCTATTACTACTTGTAATATTTTCACTCAAAAACTTACTATTGGGTCCTTAAATTTATACCAATTCTACTAATTAGGATAATTGAAGTATAGGACTTGATTTTTGAAATATTTCAATAGTTAATTATTTGATCCTAAGTGATGAATTTATCTTTGAATTTGAACTAATTTATACTTTTTGGTCCCTAAATTTATATTGGACTTTTATTTTTTTAAGAAAATACAATTACAATAATTTTAATTTTTATGGTTTTTTTATTTTTATTACAAATTATAATCCATCAATGACGTTAGAAAATTGTGAAAGCGAACTTAAAAACCAAGCACGTTTGGGTAAAAAATCTCTAACATATCTGTTTAATAGAAAAATAAAAATTGCATTCTTATCATGGTCTTACAGAATGACAATTGCCTAAATATGTTGGGTCAAAGTGCAATTTTGATCCTATATCTTTTGCTGAGTTCCTAATTTTGTCTCATATCTTTTTTTGTTTCACTTTCGGTCCTATATCTTTAGGTCGGTTCTCAATTTGGTCTCATATCTTTGGGTCAATTGCATATCTTTGGGTCAATTTGGTCCCATATCTTTGTAAAAGGATCAATCTTTACCAAAGGATCAACTTATGGTTGATCAATTTGCAAAGATATAGGATCAATTCTGCAACTTGCCCAAAAGATATAAGACTAAATTGAGACCTTTTACAAAGATATGAGATCAAGTGCAACAAAAAGATTCAAGTCCAAATTGGAAACTCAGCAAACGATATAAGACCAAATTTACACTTTGACTCATATGTTGGTATCGATAGAAAATCTATTATTTAATCTTTCAATTTATCATTGATTTGGT
>QANZ01011059.1:0-14794 GCA_003254925.1 Chamaecrista fasciculata
TTTTAAATTTCCTTCCGCTGCGCTCCCTCTGTGATTTCCCAACACCTTCGGTATATCAGGAGACAAAAACGGTCAAAGACCCACTGGGCCAGTGTCAAAATTGACCTCCAGAAAGCTTATGATAAAATATCCTGGGAATTCTTGGAGGAAGTCCTGAACGCCATGGGATTTCCAAACCACTGGGTGAGACTAATCATGCAATGCATCACCACTTCCTCCTTTAGAGTTCAAATCAATGGTGAATTGTCTGATGCGTTCATGCCTCACGCTGGATTGCGGCAAGGCGACCCGATATCACCCTATCTTTTTATCTTGTGTATGAATGTCCTCTCTGGCATGCTCACAAATCGTCAGGCTGACGGTTCCCTGAAGGGTGTTAAGATCTCCCGGAACGCTCCAGCGATTAACCACCTGATCTATGCTGACGACATCCTCCTCTTCTTCAAAGCAGACCCTAAGGCTCTTGACATGTTTGGTAATGTCTTCTCGGATTTTGGCAGGGCTTCTGGATTGATCCTCAATCCCTACAAGTCTGAAATTTCCTTTAGCCCTAACACCCCCAACCGGGTTAGGAAGGATTTGAACTCTATACATAAGCTTAAGATTGTGGACCATTTCTCTAAATACCTTGGAAGCTTTATTGACGAACCTGCCCGGAGTCGGAGGATTTTTGATGTTATCATGGAAAAAATCCAAACTAGACTATAGGGGTGGCAGACTCTTCTCCTGTCCCAGGTTGCCCGCGCCGTTCTCATAAAGTCCGTTCTCTCTTCCTTACCCCTCTACCATCTCTCTTATTTCAAGCTAAGCAACAAGGAGGCACACAAATGCGATATGGTCCTCAGCAACTTCTTTTGGGGTATTAGAAACGGCTCTAAATCCCCGCACATGCGTGCTTGGGATCACATTTGCAAACCTAAACATGCGGGTGGTCTGGGTATCAAGCGAATAGAGGAGTTCAATTCCGCTCTTATGGGACGACAATCGTGGAGGATTATCTCCAATAGACAAAGCCTGGTGTCTCAAATTTATTTTGCCAAATACTGTAATGATAAAGTCAACCTTCGTTTTACGTGTGACTCCCAAGCTTCTAGTCTTGCCCGGCCTCTCTGCGCCAACATGAATAAACTGGTTATGGACTGCAGATGGCGGCTACGGAACGGTCAGTTTATCCCTCTCAACAGCGAGCTGTGGATTACACCGGAAAGACATACTGATGATGACATCTACGCCAGCCACCTAATTGGTGCCGACGGAGATTGGGATAGACAACGGGTTGCCCGTTACTATAATGAAAATCAGATGCAGACTATTTGTAACATGCTTATTTCTTCCACAGGTATTGCTGACCGCATCGTTTGGATCCACTCGAGGGATGGTAATTACAATGTCAAGAAGGCTTACAACGCGCGATTTACTCACACTATTGATGATCGAATTAATTGGAATGCTTATTGGAAGCTTAAGTGCCCGCCTAAAATCCTACTTTTTGGCTGGAAATGTCTTTGTGGAGCGCTTCCGCTTGGCAATCATCTTCTCAGGAAGAACTTCAATATCGATGGACAATGTGCGTTTGGTTGCGATGTTTTGGAAGATGACAATCATCTGTTTCTTGGTTGTAATGTCGAGCGTAGTGCTTGGTTGGGTACCCCCCTCGGTATCAGAAGCGATTCCATCTTACCTATTGGTTTTCACGATTGGATTTTCTCGCTTTTCAGGGATGTGGAGTCTCAAACCATCTCTCAGGAAGTATTCATCAATATCATCTCCCGAAATCAATCTCCTTATGATATCATTGATTGCTGGCATTCCATGAACGTCTACATGGCCAATCTCCAAAGGACTAGCCATACGGGAAACCCTCTGACTCAACAGATGCGTCGGCCCTCCGGAACCCAATCTCCTCATACTTCCACCAATTCCGATCATTTGAAGCTCCATGCCGCCTGGTCCAGAAATAGAAATAACAAAATCAACCTTTTTGTCATCCTCATCATCTACCCGGGAGCCATTCAGCCTATCTTCACCCATACGGAGGATGCTAGCTCCAATTCTCTTCACACAGCTTTAGTCGGATTCCATAAGTTCCTCACCCAAATTCAGCGCACTGGTCTCCGTAACATTGATATCTTCACCAGAAAATGTATTCTTGAAGGCTCTCAACTTAAGGGCTCCGATTATTCAACTGAAATTCTTATGCAGGACTGCAATACCATCTGCTGCGACAGGAATATCCGTTTTTTCGAAGCCATCAATAATTCAGACTTTCAGACCACGCTTACATTTAATTTACTACCGCACTTGCTTTGTAATCAGATTTACTTTAATTAGGCCTTGTTTCTGTGTCAAAAAAAAAAAACTATCTCAANAATTGTTTTACATTAGTGCCTATATGATCTTGTAGGATATGTGGGTTTATTATATATTTTGTAAATTCTCAAGGCTGTATCTGGATGTTTTGATATCTCTAAATAATACACATGTTCTATTTTCTAGAGGTGTTACACGCCTTGGAATACAGACGGTGAGTGAGAAAAGCCACCGAGGTAAGTGAGAAAAGCCATTACCATGACATGTTATGAAAGGCCAAAATTAAACAGACAAAGTATAAATGATATACTTAAGTTTGAGATAATATTTCTAATCACATATATTTTCTGTAGCTTATTCAGCTGGGTACATTATGAAACTATTACTAAATGTTATTTCTTCTTACTGGGAATTTTATGTTCTCACCCTTCTTTCAAAATGTATCCAGATTAGCAACATGCCAATACTTCGTTACGTTATAAACTTTCACTTTGTTTGGGCGGAGGTTCCAGGACGCGGACTGTGCCCAACTATCATAGGAGTTATATATAATGTAGAAATCGTACCTGACGATCTCGGCGCATCGGGTGAGCCGTCGATGCAGAATGGGCCCCATATGCCAAATGGGCCCCATATGTTTAATGACCCTCAAATATGATATTAAATAAAGTTATAGTCATCTAGAAGTATATATGTATATTGGTTATTCAGCTTGCCAGCTGACTATTTTGTACTTATTAGGAAGCACTATAGATTAGCAAGCTCTCTTTTGGTATGTACTAACTACAGTCCTCCTGACAAGAACTATTATAATGTAAGAACAATTTATAACCGTTATAGAAGTATATTAAAAAAAATTATTACTTGTGTGTGTATTAGATTTTATTTGTCTTTAATTTTCCATATTAAGAAAAAAAATAGTAATAATAATAATAATAATAATAATAATAATAATAATAATAATAATAATAAGGTGTTACAGCATTCATATAGTTTCATATTAAAACTGCATTAGATCTAGGATCATAGTAGGATTGCATCTACATTGTGGTTTTCTTTATTATTTTCGTTTTTTCTATTAATTATAAAAAAAAAATTTCAAAAATTTTAAATCTTGATTTTGGCAAGATTCATTTTCAATTTGAAATTTCAATTGATAGAGTATCTTTTCAATTTGATTTTTGATTGGATCATTTAGATTAAGATTTTTAAATTTAAAGTATTATTACTTTTATTTTTTTTATCTAAAAAAAAATTTCTTTTA
This sequence comes from Chamaecrista fasciculata, assembly GCA_003254925.1. Lineage (NCBI taxonomy): Eukaryota > Viridiplantae > Streptophyta > Magnoliopsida > Fabales > Fabaceae > Chamaecrista > Chamaecrista fasciculata. The sequence goes on from QANZ01011059.1 coordinate 3,575, forward strand.
AATTTCAAATCTTGATTCTTTTAAGATTCTTTTGAGTTGATTCTTGATTTGATTTTTCTATTTGAATTCAAGATAGGATAATTTTTTTAATTTGATTCTTGATTGAATCTTTAGGATTAGATTTACTTTTATATTTTCAAAAAGAATAAATATTTTCGAAAATTTTAAAAATCTTAAAGAAAGATTCTTGTTGATTTAATTATTGACTAGACTCTTGAATATTTAAGTTGAAAATTTATTTTTAAAATTATTTTGAATTTTCAAAAATAAAAATTTATTTTATTAAAAAAATATATTTTCGAAAAATATTTAAAGTTTGAAATTTAGTTTTTAAATTTTAAATTCAAAAAAAAAATTTCGAAAATTTTAAATTTTAAATTAATTAAATAATAATTATTTTTAATTATTATTTTTCCAAGTTTTTTTAAAATTCTTTTGTTTTTTTAGGTGGCTGAGAAATATTTTGTTTAGATGCGTAGACAAATTTTTTCCCCAAATGAATATTACAATTATTATACTCGTAATTATAACTAGATGCGTAACAATTATTATTCTCCTAGTCAATATTGCTCCCCTAGGTCCAATAACTACGCCAACCAATATCACGATATCTTTAGTCCAGACTTTCAGTACACAATTCCAAGAGCAAATGCCTCAAATGAAGAGTGGCTTAGGGACATGGAGAAAATGCAGGAAGAATACTTTTCTAGAATTGAAGCCAGTGCCAGAGGAATTCCAGTGCCCCCAACGCTTGGACAAAAGAAAGTCTCCTGGCAAGAAGGAATGGCGGAATTGTATGAAAGCCATAAGCGGCTAATGAATATCCTTGATGATATGATCTAAAAGAAAAAGGATGCTGCCCTGCAATCAAGGACGATTGAGTATCATGAAAGAGACCAAGGTGAAAACACCGATAGCCATCAACAAGATGATCACCAAGTCGAGGAGGGTCAATAACATGACGAGGAGAATCATGTGATGCAAGACAAGACTACAACACACACATCTAATACTCTTGCACGCGATGACTCTCCTACTCCCTTACCTGACCTCCTAACTCGCTCTGACTTGGAAGTGATCAAATCTCGGTGCGACGAAAGTACTGATTTGGAGTTTGAGAAAACTCCAACGCTCTATTCCATTACAGATGAGGAATTGGAGCTCGACGAGGAAGATAGTGAAGATGAGGATGGGGATGACATGCAACAACTCAATACTATTGAACCTAGTGATACTTACGTCAGTTATTCTGACTAATTGGATTACCTCGATCGCAATCATGACCACGACCCCTAAACCACATTTCATAATTATGGTCATGATGCAGTACTTGACGCATACAACGAGATTATGAGTAAACGAAAAGGAATGGTGTTGGAGCAAGTAGAAGAAAATCTAGAAGGAGACGAAGAATTAGCCTAAGGAAAGTTTCAAGGATGGAGGTAACACGCTTTTGTTTGATCATTCTATTTCTGTTACCCCTCTTCCCTTTTCTTGTGATGAAACAGGTAAGCAATGTAGTGAGGAAGATGACACTATATTGGAAGACTTAAATCTTCATGACTATGATGAATCTCTCATCTCCACTCAAATACCTGACATAGATAGCCCTTGCGAATGCAATGGTGGGCCCTGTAAGTATTGTCAAGAAATCGATGATTGGCTCACCACGGATCAAAAAACCTTGGAAGCAGCTGAAGTTTCCAATGACGAGGTGCTCAAAGAAGAAGAAGAATTAAAAGAAGAATATGAGAATCCACCTTCGCAAGGAATTTTCGAACAACTTGAAATATAGAAGCCTCCTCTCGCTCATATTGATTTTGTTATTCCTGACCCTATTTCCACATCACCCTCTATTTATGATTATATTTCTTTATGTGGTATAGGTGCGAAGGAAACTATTAAAGAGGAGCACGCTGACCAGAGGGAAGGGAACTTCATACGTTCCCTCGAGCGCCAACGCCTCCTGCCCCTCTGGATTTTCAAAGAGAATTTGAAACCGGATTAAGCTTCAAGTTGTTTCTTCTTCCCACTTATCTCTTATTCATTATTTCCAATTTTATTTGCGAGATAAGTGTGGGGGAGGAAACAACTCCAGTAGGTTAGTTTTTATTGCTTTTAGTATTTTATTGATTATTTCGTTTTCATTTGGTTGACCAAAGTGATTTGATCAGTTTGGATCAGCGCAAGTTATCTTATTGTTTTCAGTTTTTAAACTTTCGTTTGTATTTCTGTTTTTGTGTGTCACAACCCCTGATCCATATGAACTCTCAAAATTATACTCTCCTCCGGTCTGGAAAAGGACGAAAATTCTCTTCAAGTTAACTTTTCTTAAAAGCCCTTTTGCAAATTAATTTATTTTTGCTTTGTTTATTATTTCTCCCTTTTATTTTTAATTCATTGTTCTCTTACGTTGAGGACAATATGCAAGCTTTAAAGTGTGGTGGAGTGGTAAACTTTGCAAGTTCATCTTTTTGGGCTATTTAAAAAAATAATGGTACACGTGCATTAATCATTAGGTAGTAAGTAATTTTCTTCTAACTATTTCTTGAATTTGATCACCTCAATTGATAGTTTAGCATAAAATTTTTCCTACCTATAAAAATTAGGGTAAATTACACTTTGGTACCCTGTGGTTTGACCCTATTTCACTTTGGTACACTATGGTTTGAAATTTGACACTTTGGTACCCTGTGGTATTCTCCTTTAATACTTTGGTACCCTTTGGAGCTATTTTGTAATTTTAACCATAATAAATTTTGCAAAAATTACATATTGACCCCTAAATTTTTTTAAAGTTTTCATTTTAGTCCCTAGATAATATGTATCTAGGGACCTATTTGTAATTTTTTAAAAACTTTTTGAGGTCAATATGTAATTTTTGCAAAATTTATCATGGTTAAAATTACAAAATAACTCCAAAGGGTACCAAAGTGTCAAGTTTCAAACCACAGGGTACCAAAGTGTAATTTACCCTAAAAATTATTATTTTCCATTATTTTTATAATCGAAAGATATTCTCGTTGACAAATTATTTAATATTTTCCCAATTTTTAAATTTCCTCTTCTCTTTCCCTAATTATTTTATTGCCCTTTAACATTGAGGACAATGTGTTCTTCTAAGTGTGGGGGAGAGAGGAGTAAATTCACACTCTTACCTTAGTTCTTTACTCCTATTTGATTATAACATTGAGGACAATGTTAAGTTTTAAGTGTGGGGGAGAGGAGTAAGTTAGAGTAACTTACATTTTGGTTTACCAAAAAATTTTGAATCTTACAATTTAACATTATTATTTTTGCCTATTTTGGTGTTTGATTTAAATAATCTACACTTTAATTTTTCACTTTTTGAGTATAATTCGAGTTAGTTGAATTTTTAATATGCTTTAAAGTCTTGAGTGAATAATTTCATATTTGTGATAAGAGTTTAGTCTTAGTTGTTTTCTATAGCCTTAGAATAATATGAGTAATTTCCTAAGTTTAGTAGTATTGTTTGATTTTTATAGACCAATTTGAGAGAAACCCAGCCTAGTTGGAAGTTTAAGCCTAAATATTTCCTATCTTTTGAGTGACATTTTAGTCTCTTAGTTTTGTTTTCTCTAGAACTTGTCTTAATTCTTGGTTAAAGCTTTATGTGATTAAATACCCTTAATATGATAGAGGCATTTGTTTCTTCACCCTTTTATCCCAAACACAAGCCATGAACACATTATCCCTTGTTAGCCCCTTCGAGCCTTTTAATCAGGTGTTTTAAATATGACTATAAACATTTCTTTTAGTAGAAGTTTTTGCCACAGTCCTCATTTTTTGTTCTTATCCCTCTTAGAATTGGGCTTCACTAATTGTATTAATATATATATATATAAGAGAAAAAGAAAAAGTATCTTGCAAAAAGAAAAGAAAAGCAAGAGAAAATGACTAATCAGTTAAAAGAAGAGAGTATTGTGCTTATTGACTCTCCATATATATTTGCTTCAAATAAGATTGACAATAACCCTTAGAGAAAGAGGATAAGGATTGCATGAGGACGATGGTTATGAAGTATACTAATTTGAAATTTTGTAAGTCTAACCCCAAATTTCCTTTCTTTCATCACCTTCATTTTATATGGCCTTTCCATTCATTACAACCCTATTAAAGACCTCTTGATTTTGGATAATTTAACACTTGTGGTGGAGACCTTGAGAATTTCTACAAGCCTATGGTAGGAAACTTAGTCTAAGGTATGACTTGAGAGAAAAATACCCAATTAGTAAGGAGAGTGATACACTTTTGGAATTGGTCTTATAGATATTAGATCGTGTTACTTTACAAAGTTACTTGCTTGGTGAATTCTCAAACTCTAGATTATGACTATGTGCTAGCCTTGAATCATGAACTTGGAAAAGTTCCTTGACTCTTTGGCATATTCTTTCTTCTTCTACTTCGTATCTTTGCTCAGGAGTGCAAAGTCTTAAGTGTGGGAGATTTGATCAGCCCAAATATGAACAAGTTATTTGTCCTTCTTTAAATATGTTAAACTAATAATATATTGTAATTAGACCAATTAATATATTAAGGGTTGCACCAAGGTATAGCATAATAAAGTGGATAAAATAGGTTAATTAGCGTTTATTTATTGTATTTTATAAATAAATGTTATTTAATGGGTTTTTAGTGTTTCAGATATCCAAACAGGGTCTAACTAGAGGGAATCATCTAGAATCAACGAGAAGATATCAAATCACACAAGATACTCTTGTGCCGTTGGATGAGCCACCAGCGCAAAATAGGTAAATCCCGCGGCGCAAGTATCTTAGAGGGATATGACGTCAGCAAATATCTTCAGCACAATATTACATTGAGTCGTCACTTTCGCCAACGGCCCAAGTGGGAAATCTCACGGCGCACGATATTCCAAAGCTTAAATATATGTTTTGGAGGACCAAGATCCAAGATATGAAGATATAATCGAAATATCGCGGATATTGCGCTGAGCCATCACTTTGGGCCGCCGGCACAAGCAACGTCCCAAGTCCAAAATTGTTCCTTGACTTGCGGACCAAGCACACTACTCAGGACTATAAATAGAGATCGCCATTCCACGCTCAAAGCACCAATTCACATCGAGAAACGCCCCAGCAACTCAACTGGAGGCAAAATAGAATAGAGTAGAGTAGCTATCAATAGGTCTTCATGATGGGAGCCTAAACGTTCTTCATCCTAAAGGAGTATCATGAAGGAAGCCGGAGTTCTTCATAGTCCAGGGAGTTGTTGTTTAATTATGTTTATTCATTGATTGTTCTTAGATCTAAGTGTTTTATTTCAAAGTTCAATTATATGTTTGGATTGATAGATCGGTGCTTTATTAGGGAATGAAACCTTGATATTCCTGGAATTTATCTCTTTCACGATTAATAAAGTTTGCTCTTTTCGGTTTGCTAAAGAGTGTTCTATCTATCTTAGAAAGCATGATTATTAGGATTGTTAATTTATATTTGTTTATTGTTCCGATACTGCAATAATATAGATTGCCCCAAAGAGCTTTGACAAATTGCTCATAACCTAGTTTGGTTGAGTGATCTATCCTAATCTTATATCTTTCGCCATTGTTCTTGGTCTATTATATTCGTAGTTTCGGTTTAATACCTTTGAATATGGTTTTTTACATAATTAAAGTGACACTTCAATTCCGTATCTTTATGAACTAGGATGGTAGAATTCATGATTATTCTCTAGGATATCTTTATATTATTGTTTGTTCACCTCTTATAATTGTTCTTATACTTATCTTTATAGCCTCACCTAAGTTCATAGACATTCATATAAATAATAGTCGCTTTAACAACGAAGTTCCGCGAGAGATTCGACCTTGGGTTAGCATCTATACTATATTCTAATAAATATAGTAATACTTGCGAGGCTCAAGTATTATTAATTTGATTCGTTTGGCACTTCACGACAAAGTGCCCGCATCAACGGCGCAACCCCAAATTATAATTTTAGTAAATTACACTTTGGTACCCTGTGGTTTGACCCTATTTCACTTTGGTACCTTGTGGTTTGAAACCTGACACTTTGGTACCCTGTGGTATTCTCCATTAACACTTTGGTACCCTTTGGAGCTATTTTTTAATTTTAACCATAACAAATTTTGTAAAAATTAAATATTAACCCCAAAAAAATTTTAAAGTTTTCATTTTAGTCCCTAGATAATATGTATTCAGGGACCTATTTGTAATTTTTTGAATTTTTTTGGGGATAATATGTAATTTTTGCAAAATTTGTTATGGTTAAAATTACAAAATAACTCCCAAGGGTACCAAAGTGTTAATGGAGAATACCACAGGGTACCAAAGTGTCAGGTTTCAAACCACATGGTACCAAAGTGAAATAGGGTCAAACCACAAGGTACCAAAGTGTAATTTACCCTTATAATTTTGCTTGCGGGATAAGGTTTGGAGGTGATTTGAGAGAAGTTTGTAGTATCTAGATAGTTTATCGTAGAGTTTTCTAGATTCCTTGATAATTATATTAATTATAATTATTGATTTGTAGATATGGCCCAATTCAAAAGCATCCGAGCTAAGTGCTATCACGATGACTTTATTAGTCATCTCCCTATTCACACTAAAAAAGGAATAAATTTTTCCGATCCCGCGATCGAAGAACTCATCCTAGCCATTCGAGAGACAAAAACTCGAGGTTTCTTTCACCCGCTTATCAAAGGCAGTCTCAACATGGTATGAGAATTTTATTCCCATGTCGATATTGCTAATCTCCAAAGAGTTTATGTCTGAGGTACCTATGTGGATTGCTCCGCCAGTGCAATCAACTTTGTGTTTGGATTTGTGCCTAATTGTTCTTTCCAAAAATACCGGAAAACAATAGCATCCCTTGGGCATCTTATATTCCGATACCTTGATGGTTCTTATCTTGCTGAAAATGACCAAAGGATAATCACTTCATTCTCTACCATCCACTCAACCCCTGCGGTCAGACTACTCCATAGGATCATTGATTCTAGGTTTATCCCAAGTCCTCCTAACGGGCGCATGTCAATGGACCAAGCTGTCTTGGCCTATTGTATTTTCCAACGTTACCCCGTGGACTTTGGAAGAATCATTCACGAGCAGCTACGACTATGTCTTGGAAAGGAGAGGCTAACTAAGCTCTACTTCCCTCGCACCATATGCTACTTGGCTGCCCGAGCAGACGTACCATGGCTGGAGGGAGATGAACCAATCCCTGATGCTTGTACCCTAGAGATTAGGGAAGTAGTACCACTTCATGGGACACGATTCATACCGCCTACACCTCAAGAAGTTCCCACTCCGGCACGACTAGTGGCCAGTGTCGAGACTCAACCGAGTAAGAAACTACGAACTAACACTGATGAAACTTCAACAAGTACTTCATCCACACAGAGTGACATGAAGCCACGACAGTCACTATTGCGTGAAGTAGTTGCAATTTGGAATTTGCTAAAAGAACTCTTGGATAATGTTAAAAGCATAAAATATCTACAATATTTAGAATACAATAGGGATTAGTCTAAGTTTAGTTTTAGTTTAGTTTTATTGCGTTGCATTTTATTATTCTGTCTTTTATAATTCTGTCAATTATGGATCATTCAGTCTTTATTTTTCAGTCTTGTATTTTCTTTAGTTTTCTAATATATTTGTCAACAATTTGCCTTTGATTTATCATAAATAAAATATTTATTTGGACTGTTATTATTAATGATCTCAAGTATTTTCGTTTTATTAAAAAAAAATATTAGATATATAATAATAATAATAATTTTTCTCAATCTTTAAATTTCTCTTTTCTTTCTCTTTAACATTGAGGACAATGTGTTCTTCTAAGTGTGGGGGAGAAAGGAGTAAATTCACAGTCTTACCTTAGTTCTAAACTCCTATTTGATTCTAACATTGGGGACAATGTTACGTTTTAAGTGTGGGGGAGAGGAGTAAGTTAGAGTAACTTACAGTTTGGTTGACCCAAAAATTTTAAAATTAGTACTATTTGGAAAATCTTATAAAATTTTAAAATTTTTAAAATCTTTATTCACCTATTTTTAGTGCTTGATTTAAATAATATTCACTTTCATTTTTCACTTTTTGAGTAGAATTCGAAATAGTCGAATTTTTAATATGTTTTGAGTTTTGAGTGAATAATTTCATATTCATGATAAGAGTTTAGTCTTAGTTATTTTCTATAGCCTTAGAATAATTTAAGTAATTTTTTAAGTTTAGTAGTATTGTTTGATTTTTATAGACCAATTTGAAAGAAACCCGGCCTAGTTGGAAGATTAAGCCTACATAATATATACACATATCTACTTAGAGGGAAATTTAGTCTCTTAGTTTTGTTTTCTCTAGAACTTGTCTTAATTCTTAGTTAAAGCTTATCAGATTTAATGATTATCAATATGATAGAGGCACTTGTTTCTTCAATCCCTTTATCTCAAACACTAGCCAGTTACCATATATATATATCCTTTGTCAGCCCCTTTTGAGCCTATACACTAAGGTGTACTTTTAAATCTTCTCATCAAGATGAACTTTTCAATTCAACTCTCAAAGGTGAATTTAGCTAGCAATATTAGAAAAAAAAAATCTCGACAAAAGAAAAAAAAATATAAGTCGAGCAAAAATATCAAAAGTACCTTTGAGAAAGCTCAAATACTCAAAGTATTATCATAAGAGCTTATCAAGAGAAAAGACTGGCCAGTCAAAAGAATAGAGTCTCGTGCCATAAAACTCAAATGAGCCGTATAGTTAATTAGCTACTTTCTTTTGGTGGATAAGTGGAGTTGAATTGTTAAGAAAAACTTGAAGAAAAATTTTAAAGTAAACATTGATTTTCTTTCTTTTCTCCCTATATTTCTTCTTAAATAAATAATAGCCTTTCCCATTCATTATAACCCTATTAATGTCCTCTTGATTAAGAATCATTATTTCACTTAAAGTGGAGACTTTGAGAATTTTTACAAGCTTATGGTAGAAACTTAGTCTAAGGTATGACTTGAGAGAAATAATTCCCAATTAGTGAGGAGAGTGATACACTTATGGAATTGGTCTTATAGAAATTAGATTGCACTACTTTACAGAGTTACTTGCTTAGTGAATTCTTTAGCTCTAGATTATGACTATGTGCTGACCTTGAATCATGAACTTGGGAAAGTTCCTTGATTTTTTGGCATATTCTCTTTTCTTCTACTTCGTTCCTTTGCTCATGAGTGCAAAGTCCTAAGTGTGGGGGATTTGATCAGCCCAAAAGTGAACAAGTTATTTGGCCTTCTTTTGATATGTTTAAACTAATAATATATTATAATTAGACCAATTAATATGCTAAGGGTTGCACCAAGGTGTGGTGAAATAAAGTTGATAAAATAGGTTAATTAGCGTTTATTTATTGTACTTTATAAATAAGTGCTACTTAATGGTTTATTTAGTGTTTCAGATATCCAAACAGGGCCAAACCAAGAGGGAAATATCTAGAATATCTAGAAGATCACGTTAAGCACAAGACATTCTTGTGCCGTTGGATGAGCCGCCAGCGCAAGGGAGGTAAATCCCGCGGCGCAAATATCTGAGAAGGATATGGCGTCAGCAAATATCTTCAGCGCAATATTACGTTGAGCCGTTACTTGAGCCAATGGCCCAAGTGGGAAATCTCGCGGCGCACGATATTCCGAAGCTTAAATATATAATTTGGATGACTAAGATTCAAGATACGAAGATATAATCGAAATACCGCAGATATTTCGGTGCGCTTCCGTGTTGGGCCGCCGGCGCAAGCAACGGCCCAAGCGCAAATCTTTTCCTTGACTTGCGGACAAAGCACACTACCCAGGACTATAAATAGAGAGCGCCATTCCACGCTCAAAGCACTGAAATAAGCCAATTCACATTTAGAATAGTTTAGAATAGTTCTTTGCCTAGAGCATGAGTAATTAAATAGGTAGATACTTGAGGAATGCCTCAAGGATATGACTTGAGTTCACTATGTTTCATTATAGAGTCCATATGTTGATGTTGCATTTATGAGGTATGATCAACTACTTCAAAGGTAATTGTTGAAGTTGTTTATATGTTAGATTTATAGATTAGTACTTTAGGGAATGAAACTTGACATTCCTGGAGTTTGTCTCTTTCACAATTAATAAAGTTTGATCTTTTTGGGTTTGCTAAACAGTGTTCTATCTATCTTAGAAATATAATTAGGATTATTATTGATATATTTGTTCATTGTTCTGATACTACAATAATATAGATTGCCTTGAAGAGCTTTGACAAAGTGCTCATAAACTATTATTGATTGAGTGATCGACTCTAATCTTATGTTTCCCATCATTGTTTGATTGATTGTATTTTAGTCTAAATACATCATTTAACTTGGTTAAGTAAGTGCATATTAATTATCTCTTCTTTATGATGAACAAACTATGATAGTCTATCTCTAGGGTTTTCTCTCAAGTATTGTTTTGACTGATATTATATATTAAATCGTGACACCCCTAAATTCTCAAATATAATTCATAACCTACAAACCCTTCATCACAATTCTCTTAGTCTCATCACATCGAGTTCCGCGAGAGATTCGATCTTGGGTTAGTATCTATACTATATTTTAATAAATATAGTTATACTTGCAAGGCTTAAGTATAATTAAATTTGATTTGATGACACTTTACGACGGGTGTCGCATCACCCACGATTGTCTTGCTTTGCAATTCTCGATCTTCACCACTTCCTCTGGTGGGAATCGTGGGCTGCGACGTGGAGAGCCTTACGCGCCAGCCATCCTCCCTCACTCTGCTCTATAAATACCGCACAACCCAACCAGTTCTAGGTTAGCTATTCTCTCAGACTCAGAACTCTCTTGTTCTCTTCTTACTCTCAAACTAACTTGAGCGTCGGAGTGTTCTTCTCTGAGCCCCTGTGAAGTTCTTTTGCAGGTCACTTCACCTCTCTTTCTTGCTCTTGCTGTCCCACTTTGAACTAGGCAAGTCAAATCCTTATTTTCTTTTATCAAGCTTAATACTAGACAAAGTGAATTGAGCTTCATTAGTCAACAAATGCAAAGTACTCAAATGGGTGTGGCCTGCGCTGTAACAGTTTCCATAATGTTAAATATTCATTTGTTGAAACAGTTTCCATTTCAGTCCCGAGAGTAAAATATTCATATCCCTCGTTACAGTATTCTCTCTTTTCTTATATAGGCGTGGCCTGC
>QANZ01011059.1:16048-55818 GCA_003254925.1 Chamaecrista fasciculata
TATATTCATATTTTATTTTGTAAATCATAAAATATGGACACATGCTCATTGAAATTCGTCTTGTCCATTTTCCATAAATTAAGCATGCATGTTTTGGAAATATATATTATTTATGCATGATCCTTGGTTTTCCCATAAAGCACATTGAATGAAGAAAATGTATTCTTGAGTTTGACAACCTGTTTGGTTTAAACTGCAACATACGATTATTTGTGTCAAATCTTATAAGTTTCATATCCTGAGCATTTCAGTGAATACATCCTTCAATTCGTTCTTCAGGATTGCTCAAGGGAATTAATCTTTTAAACCATGAATTCTTTATCACGTGCTTAATTGAATTGAAAATTGCAGATCTGCTTTGCACTTCATTTGGAAATAAATTAAAGGCATGAATTGAAATTTCCTATATCAGATGCGTCATTATGACAGATTAGCATGATTACCTTATTTCCCTGATCCTATCATTAAAGCTGAAATATTCTATATCAGGAAACAAAGCAAATTGAAAAAGATCAGATTTGAGCTTAACAAATAATTATTTACAATCTGAAATCTTGGTTAATCGGAATTAATACAATATACTAATTACATTATTTCATTTTGCAGGTCAACTACAATTCAGATCCTTCACTTATGACGATTAGCAAAATCAAAGGAAATGCCATCTGATGCTACCATTCCTATTCCTCTCCAACGGCTAGCTCTGGTTTTGTATAAAAGAATGAAGTTCTGAAGTTGAAAAAAAGAGAGAAGAGATCTAGAAAGTTGTTGTGTGCAAAATCATCAGTTCTCCACGTTTAGACTTCCTCCTGCTGAGTGCGGTCTTCCTGATGTGTCCAGAAGACCTTCCTGCTGTGTGCAGACATCCTTCCTGCTGTGTGCAGACTTCCTGAAGCTTTGTGCTTACTGTTTCCTGAGCAAAAATGATAAAACAAAAATCTTCTTCATCTTGTATTCTTGAGTGTCAAATCTTTAAGGAAGTGATAGTGAGCTCTTAGGGTGAAACCAGTGTTGGTGAACCGTGTGTGGTTCCTTGTAGAGCAATATACTTAGATACTTTCCTTAGAGTCATTTGGGTTGTGTGTAAAACCAAGTTGGTTATCCCGTGTTGTATGCTTTAAGGAAGTGAAGGTGAACTCCTAGGGTGAAACCTTTGTAGGTGAGCCGTGTGTGGTTCCATAAGGAGTAATATACCGAGAGACTTGCCTTAGAGCATATGTGGGTTAAGTTGTAAAACCTGTAGGGTGATCCCAAGCTTCGTGCAGATTGTATTTTGATAAAATATATAAAGAGACCTCTAGCTGATTGGTTAGAGGTGTGGATGTAGGATAAGGGGAATTTCCGTATCAAGGATCATACTCTTATTTGAACCACTAAAAGTTTTGGTGTGTTTGTTCCTTAACTTAACTCTTTACATTTCCTGAATATTTATTTTTGTTAAGGAAACTGTTTTTACGCACTTCCTGAACATTTTATTCTACACTGATTTTAAAGGAAGCTGCGTCCAGGAACATTGTTATTTCCTAACAATATTTTTCAAGGAAGTATACTTAAGGAAGAGTTACACTTCCTGATAGTATTTTCAGGGAAGTACGTTCAAGGAAGTGTCAGACTTCCTCACAAGGATTTTTCAAGGAAATATATTTTCAAGAACAACTTAGTTTTCGAATATACTCTTCTAAGTATAAGGAACTGTCATACTTCCTCTGGAAGCTTTTCAAGGAACGAATTTTCAGGAAAAGATTTTAAAGTTTCTAATTCACCCCCGCTCTTGGGATATTTTCACTATCTTATTTTCTAACATTCTTCTACATATATTTTGTCTGTTGCATCTATATCCCGTAATTAGCATGATAATAAGTTTGTGATTGATTTTGATGGAGAAATTAATAATTTTTCTTATCTACTGTCACTGACTGTGGGTTTTATGAGGAGGGTTTTGGTTCAATTCTGTGACTCTGTTAATTATTGATTTTCAATTCTGGAATCCGCTATTCCTATAACACACTTCGTAAGCATAACCAATGTAAAATTATGTGGTGTAAGTTTAATTGATACTGAAGGGTAGATAAGACAAAAACATGTTACTTTTTTAAAGTTAGCATACGTTAGAAATTGAGATTTTTCATATCTTAAGACAAATATCTTCATTGTATAAGCCTCCCCTGCGATACATCATATTGTGTGTGGCATATATATTTTAATTCTTTTGTCATGCTTCCAAGAGTGGAACTGCAAAATAACTTGTTGAGCCTTTCTGTTTGATAGCTTGAAGGTGCTCTTCAAACAAATAAAAATAAAACCTTCCGGCATTCTTGAAATCAGTGACCAATATGACTTTGTTATGGCAGGCTGGAAGCATAATCTTTATTTAATTACTTTTGAAGAAGAGGCATGTATTTGAGGTAGCAACTAGCAATTAAAATCAGAAACAAGCTGGATTTCTTTTATCTTAATAGTGATTTTGTAATATCCCCAAATTGTACTGTGTCATATTTATAAGTGTAAATTGTGATCTTGCGTCTGGCTTGTGTATGTAAGGAATTCAAGATTAGTTGTGAAATTTTATGCAAATTGCATGTGTGAATTATGAGTTGGTGAATTTTAGAAATTGGGATTTAATTGTGAATTGCCAAACTTGTTTGCATATTTTGGATATTTGAATTTAGGCAAAAGACCTGTGGGTGCCCCTAACGTTTGGGGTCAGTTTCAGTCATGTCCCCAACGTTTGTTTTGTGTCAGTTATGGCCCCTACGTTTCATATTGTTGTCAATTATACCCTAACCTCAATTTTTTTTTGGCCAAAGTCCTATTTTGGATTCTCAAGTTTGCTTAAAGTTCTGTTTTGGAAATATGTGAATAGGGGTTATATATATTTGTTTAATTGATTTATGAGGCTGAGGTCACATCTGACTGCCTATTATGTGTATTTTAGTATCAATTTGATTATAGAGTAGTTTTATAATGTAACTAATGGAGATATGTGAATAGGCGTACTTGTTCAGTGTACTAGAAATTAGTATACGAGAAACAATCATTGTGAGATCCCGGAGTTTTAGAATTTAGTGTTGGGTGCTTAGAAATAAAATAAGTGATTTTTAGAATTTTAGATGGATTCTCAAGCTAGCTTTAGACCGGTATTATGAGTTTTTATATTATAATTTTTAGAAATTAGTGAACTCAAAAATTTATAATTTTAATTGTTATATTTGAAATCCCCATATTTTATTTGGCTTGAGGTAAAAATTTGGGAGCAAACAGAGTTTAAAATTTTATTTGGATATTTATCTGGACCCGACAAATGACAATTTTGAGTAAGAACTGAAACATGTTAGAGTTGAAGTTTTCAGGAACAAATTATATATTTGGAACCTACTCTTCGAAACGAAGCTAACGATATAGATTTTGTCAAGAATTTTTTTTATATTTAAAATTTTGAGTTTTGAGGACCGATTTGAATAGATTCAAACTTTTGTGGGTAATACTATGGTTTTAGCTCCATTTTGCTGCATCAAAATAGGATTTTCGCACCCCAAGGTTGCCTAAAATTACGAAAGAGCCCCCACACTATATCAGCCTTTGACACTCTCTCTCCCCATTTGCGAAATTTCTCTCGCCTCTCATCCTTATTCTCCTCTACGCCGCAGCAGCCACCACCAGCCATCACCACAGCCGACGCCGACCAACCCCCACCGGTTCAGAAGTCGCCGGCGACCCCTGTTTGGCCGCCACCGCCGCTGCTGCTTCTTTCTCTTCCTCTAGGTAATGTTTTTCCTCCCATTTCGTCCCTCCTTGCTAAATTCCTCCAATTTTCGGTTGTTGCTGTTAGTTTGCCGGTTGGTGCTGTTCCTTGAGGGATTTCTGATGTTCTAATAACTCTAGAATCATTCCATGGTTGATGGAAATCCTCATTACCATTTTTTTTTTTGCTTCATTTTCGGCCATAACAGAACCATGTCCAAAAAACATCAATTTTATCATTGTTTCTTGACTTTCTTGGTTGGAATGAATCCTTTGATGATAGTATATTAGGTTGGGTATCTTTGGAAGCCATTAAAACTCCAAAGTATTGAGATTTGGGACTGTTTTTACTCTAGGCTTTATAAGTGACGAAAATTGGGGTTTTTGGTCAAATCTCTTTATTTTCTTGAAATTGTTAGTTTGGATGAGTTCATTGGATAATAAAAATGAGTTCTAATGCATTAGGTTGAATTTTAAATGCGTATTTTGAAATTTAGTTATCGTGTATGAAACTTTGAAGTTTGCATTTTGGTCCATAGGGATGATTTTGATGGTTTTGATGAACTAAAGGGATTTCTTTGGAACTATGAGGGATTCTCATATCATACCCTTGATTTTAAAGTGTGAAGAACAAAATGCCCAAATTTAACTTAAAGGGTGAAAGAGCCAAGTTTAAAGAATGACCTTATGTTCTTAACTTTGAAGTTTTGTTTGTGAAATTGCCTTGAACTTGTGGATTTCAAAACATTTGTTAAAGCTCCCAAATTGATACCCAGGCATCTTGTTGGTCCCTTGGATAGGTGTTAGGTGGGTGGGACTAAGGACTAAGATGAGTGTTAAGAAGTGGGTGTCTTGTGAGAAGCTATCATTAGCTTTTGTGAAGAGTTAGACCTCCGGGTCACTTAAAAGTTAAATATTGAATTGTGTAATTGAGTCATTGTTTATGAATGTGTTTATAGATTCGCGTACATGGGTCGTTGGTTGGGAAGCTAAGAGGTGTAGTCATCTATCCTTTGGATCGAGGTGAGTGGCTTTCTTATCTTGGCCCGTGGAGGATTGGTGATGTTGCTAAAGAAATTAATTCTATTGTTAGCACTGGTTGAGATTGTGGTTGATAATACCTATGTAAAATTGTATATTTCTATTATGTTTTACTTGATCCTAAGCCTCCAAAAATGCAACGTTCTTACATCCAATGTATATTTTGGATACGAATATGCTCTCTTGTATAGTATTGGTTGTGATAATGACTGAGACTCGTTACTCATTCAGACATGATTGATGTTACTGACTATTTGAGAAATGGTTATGTTTATGTGTGCTCCCCTGAGGGCTGAGGTGAATATGAGCTGATACTTCTCATGCATGAGTGGAGGAAAAACTGAAAATATTGTTATAAGTGCTCACCTGAGGGTCGAGGTGATGATTTGTGTACTCCCCGATGCATTGAAGTTGAAATACTAATATTGTGCTATATTTGTGAATCAAGTGTGATGATTGGCTGACATATGTGTTTGATTGTGATATTACCTGTTTCATAATTGTGCGATGTGGATTGTTGATATTACTTATACTAAATGCTTCTTTACTCTTGATTGGTGTTAGAGATAGTATTTAATTTTTATTATAGTGTTGTATGTTCTGAGTTGACCATATTCAATTGTGCTTGTGCTTGTGCTCGTGATTGTGTTTGTGATTGAGATTGTGACTGTGTTTGTGTTTGTGTTTGTGTTTGTGTTTGTGTTTGTTTGTGTTTGTGTTTGGTTTGAATTTGAGTTTGTGTTTGTGTTTGTGCATATGTGATTGCTCTCTCATAGTGTTAGTTGCGATATTGATTAAAAACCTACCTTTACTTACTTTGGTGTGTCCTACATCGTTAATTGTTTGTGAAATGACTGAGATAATGCTGTCTGCGGTCCCGATGGGTGAAAAGCTGTGTGCGGTTCCCACGGGTTGAGATAATGCTATGTGCGGTCCCGATGGGTGAAAAGCTGTGTGCGCTCCCCACGGGTTGGGATAATGCTATGTGCGGTCCCGTTGGGTGAAAGACTGTGTGCGGTCCCCACGGGTTGAGAACTTGAGGTGATGCTGTGTGCGGTTCCATCATGAGTGGAGGCAGACTGGAAATCTCATAATTGTGTGTTACCTGTGATTGGTGGTGAATTGATTGTTGAATCTTGTTTGCATTGAGCATTCACTTTCTTATAAGTTAATAGTTTTCATTAATTGGTTTACGTTGAGACTTTACGTTATTATAAGTTGATGATGATTGATACGAATTGGTGGTATTGACATTTCATTTGCTATGGAATTGATGACTTTGTGAGGTTGGATACTGGTATTATTGACATTGGGTGAATTTGAGATCTTTGATAGTCTAAATGGTATTGGCCAAATGACTTCTACGATGTTGGCTATCCTACGTGTAGATGCCATAGAGGTAAACAAACTTGATTTCATTTTAAATCAGTATCTTTCTTTAAACTATTATTCTTTACCAAACTACTTTTGTTTAAAATAGTTTTTACAAAGTTTGGTTCCTAGTATCTCTAAACGTATGACTATATATAAAATTATGTTTTCTCATGACTTTTCTTTAACTTGATAGCCTTAAAGGATTTAATCGTAAACCCTTGTGAATTTTAAGTCTGTGGTTGATTTACATACTCTATCATATTAAACGATCGCATCTGGTAATGAGCTTCAAAAGAAGATTTTATTACTTGATTACCATTCCCAAATTTCGTTTTAACAAAGCTCTAAATCTTTTCTTACTTTGTTACTAAACTTTATATTTTCTCAATGAATCTTCGAATAATGTTTTCTTAAAAGTTCTTTACTTCCAAAAGACTTTCTTAAACCTGTGGTTGTTCACATATTGTAATTTCTCTAAAGGTTCAACAAATTATTTCGTCTTGGATTGTTTCATACCTTGTGATTCGATTAAGGTTTTAATCACTGAACATGTTGGATCATTTAAGTGAGTGAATGTTAATATAGATTGGTCATTGTTGTTGAGTTATGGCTTTGCTGGTGACCCCAAGTTTGAAATGGGTTAGCCACTCACTGAGTTTCGACTCACCCCTCGTTTAACATTTTTAGATACAGGTTCAAGTCAAGCCACTACTTCAATTCTCGGAGAAAGCCAATCAAGAGCCTATGTCATTGTTTTTGTGGGTTGTTGTTTTATTTAAGATTTCAAGTAGATTGTATTAAACTTTAGTTTGTCAGCTCCACCAGTACTTAGGGAGAGGATTCGAGGCTATGTATCATTATCATTTTGTGCGCCTTGATTATGTCAGAGATTAATTAAATGTGTATTTTGTTGGTTCCTTGAAATGAAATTTATATTTAGTGATACTCTGGGTTGACAGTTATGCATGTGAGCATTGCGTTTATTATGTCCGAGTACTTTGAAGAATATACTTACATCATGATTTAATTATGTTTGTTGGGTTGTTATGGATTGTCTATGATTAGGCTTACGGCATGGGTAGGCCCATGTCCGTGCCGGTCACGTGCCTCCATAGAGGGGGTTGTGACAATCATGTTTTGAGATACTATTTTGATATATGCGTTGATGTTGTATTGTGCTTACGATTGTATGTGGGTAGGCTTACTGTGTGGGTTAGGCCCATGTTCATGCTGGTCACGTACCCCCAAGAAGGAGCGTCGTGTTAGATTTTTTTTAAAAAGAATAAATAAAATTACTTTTCATGAAGTGATGAAGGTGTCGTACTAGTGTAAAACTTCTGCAACTAGGCAAAATTGGCACCTTAATAGTCTGCAAAAACCAGTGAAGTCTTTCTAACTCTATGTTTCGGACCATGTGGAAGTCTTACTAATCATGTCCTCATTATCTTTTGTCTTCTGTTTTAGGGTTTCTCAGGATGCTTGGACTGACAGACTCTTCCTTATTTCTTGTTAAAACCTTCCAAGCTGTTAAAATTCCAGTTAGTACGGGAAGCACAGTGGTAAGATACTGATGCCTATGTTCATCTGAAATGAACTTTGTTTCTCACTTTTTCCTGTATATTGAATTCAATTAATATATATATATATATATATATATATATTTTCTTATTCTATTATCAAGATGAGTTTGGTGTGTAGAAACCCAATTTTTCTGGGTGAAATGTTTTAACATTATGGGTGTCCTTTGTTCAATGAAACAATGCTCGATTCTTTACCTTTTTTCTTTTCAGGTATGTGCTGCAAAAGGTCCTAGACCAAGATATCCAAGAGTGTGGAAAACCAAGAGAAGAATTGGGACCATTTCCAAGGCTGCAAAGCTTGTTCAGAGTGTATGTTTTCATTGTCTTCCTTGAAGTTATTTATTTGGTCAATTCAATAACTTAAGCACTAGTTGTGCTTATCGTTTGATAAATATGTCAGCTGCACATTCATTTTGTGCTGAAAGCTCAGGGTCTTTTAAATTTAATAATTATTGGGGTTCAAAGATGTTTTGCAGTTCTGGAAAATAATGTCTCCTTATGTTCTTTTACAGATTAAGGAACTGTCAAATGTCAAAGAGGAAATCTACGGAGCTCTTGATTCTTTTGTTGCTTGGGAATTAGAGTTCCCTTTAATTACAGTAAAGAAGGCACTCAAAACTCTTGAAGATCAACAAGAATGGAAGCGAATAATACAGGTATTTTAGTAAAACGCTATTTCCATTTTCTTTTTTCTGAATTTTATTGTACTTTTCTATTTCTTCCATGTCAGAAAAACACGTGTAGATCAGGTGTGTATCTTGGATATCTGAATTGAGGCATTGGGCCCAAATTTAGTTTATCTTCTGAACTTCCACAAGTCCACCAAGTGTTTCCATGTCCGTATTATGCTTCTGTGGGTTTTATCCCCCAAGTTCAATCTACCATATCCTCTAAAGTGATTATTTTATTGATTAGTATGTATGGCGTTTTAGGTGACAAAATGGATGTTAAGCAAAGGTCAAGGAAGGACAATGGGAAGCTATTTCACTTTACTTAATGCCTTAGCAGAAGATGACAGGCTAGATGAAGCAGAAGAGCTTTGGACAAAATTATTAATGCAGAACTTGGAAAGCTTGCCTCGTAAATTCTTTGACAAAATGATTTCTATCTACTATAAGAGGGGCATGCAGAAGAAGATGTTTGAGGTATTGTTTTTGTAGTTTTGTTCCCATTGAAACTCTGCTTTCTTATAATGAGGTTCTGGATGCTTCTGGGCACCAAATGCTAAAATTTTGGCATATTACAATTTCATCTGTCAATTATTTTTTGTTGGAGCTGAACTATCTGCTGGTTTTCCCCAAAAGATGGCAATTTTTTAGTTCCTGCAAAACCATTAAATACTTAAATCTTGTAAATTTTATTGGAAACAGAATATGAATTTCATATGCGGTTAAGTGGTAGCTGGTAACTGGTAACTAACCTGCAGTGTACACCTGCAATGTGATGTCTTTTCTGCTTCTTTACAAATTACCTTTATGAATTAGGCCAAAGTCCTATTTTGGTCCCTCATGTTTGCTCAAAGTTCCGTTTCGGTCCCTCAAGTTTTTTTCGTTCCGTTTTGGTCCCTCATGTTTGTTCAAAGTTCCGTTATGGTCCCTCAAGTTTTTTTCATTTTGTTTTGGTCCCTCAAGTTTCTTAAAAGTTCCACCGTTAGTCCCTGACTCTTTTCTGTCCACTTTTTTAGTTAAAAAAAGGAAAAAAAAAAACTAACTTTTATCTCCCAACAATTTTGCTCTTTTACAAAAGGGAAGGACCTTAATGCAAAAGAGTAAAATTGTTGGGAGATGAAAGTTAGTTTTTTTTTTCCTTTTTTTAACGAAAAAAGTGGATGGAAAAGAGTCCAAGACTAACGGTGGAACTTTTTGGAAACTTGAGGGACCAAAACGAAACTTTGAGCAAACATAAGGGACCAAAACGGAACGAAAAAACTTGAGGGACCCAAACGGAACCTTAAACAAACATGAGGGACCAAAACGGAACGAAAAAAACTTGAGGGACCAAAACAGAACTTTGAGCAAATATGAGGTACCAAAATAGGACTTTGGCCTATGAATTAAAATACATGACTTGTTCTTTACATGCTCCTTAACATAATAAAGCTAGATAGTTGTTCTCAGAAAGAAATTCTGGATTCAATACATAGTGGATATTTACTTCCTAGTTTTCCCTGTAGATATTTGGAGACATGGAGGAGCTTGGGATTCGACCTAGCATTTCAGCTGTTAAAATGGTTGGAAATGTCTTTGAGGAGTTAGGTATGATGGACAAATATGAAAAGCTGCACAGAAAATATCCACCACCTACATGGGAATATAGATACGTCAAAGGTAAACGAATTAGAGTTAAAGTAAATCATCAAGGTGATTCAGATGAAATCGATGAAGACATAGAGGGACAAAAAGAGTGTGAAGACATTGCAAATGGAAACGAAGATCCGGAACCTGTGCAGACTCCAGATGTTATTTATGAGGAATTCAAAGATGATAGTAAGTTAATGTATGTTGAATCTGATCAAACTTCACATGATTTGCATGAGAAAACTAAATCAATGATGGAAGATGTAAAGGGAGAAAAGCTGAAATAAGATAAGATAACCAACTCTAAGCTGGATATTCTTCATTGTTCACTCCCTGCCTTTTGTCTATACATGCATACATATGCCTATATGAGAAAAGAGAAAGTTATTTTATTACTTTTAAAAGTTTTGTAATGTACAAATATTATAATTTATTTTTTATCTAAAATATATTGAATTGAAATAATATATATAATTTGTAAATTAGAGTAAATCACAAGAGTTGACAAGGATATATTATCTTTAGTGATTATATGGATATAATTATAGTGACTCATATTGTCGACTTCTTAATATAAGTCCTCCTAGTTTACATTTATATTATGATTTGGCCAAAGTCCTATTTTGGTCCCCCAGTTATGCTCCTTGTTCCAAATAGGTCCCCCAGTTATTTTTTGTTCCATATTGGTCCCCCAGTTATGCAAAACTTGAAAAAGTTGGTCCCTCTAACGTTTTCCATCCATTTTTCCGTTAAAAAAAGAGGAAAAATAAACTTTCATCCCCAAAAGTTTTATTTTCTTATATTAAGGTCCTTTTCTTTTTATAATAGGATCAAAACGTAAGAAAATAAAGTAAATTAAGATTTTAAATGAATTTACCCAAAAAATACAAAAAATCTCTCTCTCTCCCTCGTCCAGTTCTCTCTCTCTCTCGTCCAGCTCTCTCTCTCTCATACATCGAACTTCCCAATTTTCAGTCCCACCCTCTTCTTCTCCGAATCTTCCTACTTCCTCCTCCTTTCCATTTATTTCATCACATCACACTCTTCACAATATTCAACCAGTTCAATTCACCCATCTCTATGTTCTTATCTTCATCAATTCATTCATAGTTCTCATTCCTCTGTTTCCATTCTTTCTATCTTTGATTTTCCATGGATCCAAACTAGCCTTCTCCTCTTGATTCCCTAAACCCTTCGAAATTTCCGACCCCTTCATCTTCTCCGATCCAAATCACTACCAAAACATAGGATTCGACAGAGATCTCGACCAAATCTACCAGAACTTGGTCACCGACTCCATCTTCGACGAATACGATGACAATCCTTCTTTTCATCATCAACCCCATGTTTTGAACCCTGTTGATTTTGCTCCCCAAGTTCCAGATTTCCCATCTGAAAATCCTTCCCATGAAGTCGAAGATTCAGACTTTTCAGAAACAATGAAGTACATGAAGTTCCACAACCAGCTAGCCTTGGTTATCCTTCACGTGCCTTCCTCCGAGCCACTCTGGCTCGCTAATCCCACCCACTTAACCACTTGGTCCCAAACCACTCAATTTTCCTTCAACGGCATCCTCCTCCTCTCCGACGCCCAAGCCAATCTCGTATGGTCAACCGCCACAGACGACGACGGTGACCGCCTCCAATGTACCCAAATTGTATTTTTTGGGTAAATTCACTTAAAATCTTAATTTACTTTCTTTTCTTACGTTTTGATCCTATTATAAAAAGAAAAGGACCTTAATATAAGAAAATAAAATTTTTGGGGATGAAAGTTTATTTTTCCTCTTTTTTTAACGGAAAAATGGATGGAAAACGTTAGAGGGACCAACTTTTTCAAGTTTTGCATAACTGGGGGACCAATATGGAACAACAAATAACTGGGGGACCTATTTGGAACAAGGAGCATAACTGGGGGACCAAAATAGGACTTTTGCCTTATGATTTTCATGAAAGTCTTGAGAAACCTAAAATTTTGTAGCAAAAACTTGTCAATATAAAAGTTTGTATATTATACTTTTTTAAATAGAAAGTGAAAAAAAAAATTTATAAGTTTTTACATTATTGTCAAGGAGAGTGGGAAAAAGAAAAAGGAGAGTGACAAAAAATTGGAAAAAAAAAATTAAAAGAAGTTGATTTTTTACTTAATTTTCTATAATCAAAGTTTTCAAAATCAAATCGGATTTTTTATTTGATAAACTGAGAATTTATGTTTAGTCTAACAGAACTGAGCTAAAAAAATTCATATAATGGGTCAAGAATTAAAAAACAAATCAGTGAGAATTGGTTAATTTGATGGATAAACTAGTTTATGAATTTTACTTTTTATGTTTGAGGTGAAAATGATGTCAGTTCATAATTATTTTTTGATCGACACCTATTATTTTTGTTTGAAAATTATCATTAATGGAATGGACTGATAAAATTGTAACATTGACAAAAATTATAAGGATATAATTATCTTTAAAAATTAGAAATGAGGTCATGACATCCTTGGCTCTCCAAATTGGACGGACTAGAAAAATTGAGGTTTTGAGGGTTAAGGAGATTTTGAATGCATCCTTTCCAATTATTCTTGGCAAAAGTACTCTTAGCCAATGTACTACCAACATTTTTTTTATCAATTATACCACAACATGTTATATTTAAGTCAATTATACTCCAACCCTTAACTAATTACAGAATAGTCTAGAATGTTTGTCAACTTTAACAAATAGGTCCTTAGAAACTATTAACAACTCCCATTCTCTTACCCTAAATCATCACCACCACACTTCATCGTCATTGTCCACTCTATCCTCGTTTTCGTCGATATGGTCCTTCTCGTCATCGTCGTCCTCAACTTCCTGATCTACCCTAAATTATGTTGTTCTCATTCTTTTTCTTTCCCTTACAATTGCCTATCTCACCCATCTTCTCTATTTTGCCTCTCTCCAAAGGGGTTTTGAAGTTACTTTACTTCTCAATTTCGATGACCACCACGGCACAGCCATCAGAGATTATGTGTTAACACCGGGAGCTAAAGCTATTGGTATTTTTGCTTGATTTCTTTGTATTCAAGGCTCACCGGCGAGTTTGTGTATGGTTGCCGGAACTGTGAAAAACAGAGGAGAGAGATTTTCGGTTTTCTCAATTGCAGGGACTAGTTCGTTAAAGATGACAAACATTCTGGACTCATGTAAAAAAAAATCTTGAGAGAATGGAGGATTTTTAAATAATGGAAACTTAAGGATCTTAAAACAAAAAAAAATGATAGGTTGGGGTATAATTGACTCAAATATAAAACATTAGAGATATAATTGACAAAAATAGAATGTTGAGAGTATAACTGAAAATGACTCCGTAAATTAGGGTTACCAATAGTAATTTTGCCTTCATTCTTTATAAAATCATTCAAACAAATATTTTAGCAATTTAATCATTCCACTGTATTTCATTTCCTCCATTAGACCTCTTTTGCATACCCTTAATACATATATAAAAGAACCTGAGGAGATATTATTTAACAGAAATGCAAAACATCATTTAAAAGACTCTGAACTTTCTGCACAAAAATGAACGTGCAACCTACATATTTACAAATGATAAGCACGAATAGAACTTAAGTTATTAAATTACTTCTTCTGATTTAAATTTCTAGTTATTGCCTCAAATACATGCCTCTTCTTCAAAAGTAATTAAATAAATAAAGATTATGCATTAAACCAGTCATAACAAAGCCATATTGGTCATTGGTAAGAATGGCCGAAGGTTTTATTTTTATTTGTTTGAAGAGCACCTTTTAAAAAAATCTCATTTGAGCTGAAGTTTACAAAAGTAACACATAATTCTAAACTCGTCAAATTCAAACTTAAAATAAGAGAAATATAACTACAATAATTTGAATCTAAAAATAAAAAAATTATAAAAATATATAAGACGCAAACAAAACATTTAGGGTAAATTACATTTTGGTACCCTATGGTTTGAAACCTGACACTTTGGTACCCTGTGGTATTCTCTATTAACACTTTGGTACCCTTTGAGGTTATTTTGTAATTTTAACCATAACAATTTTTTCAAAAATTACATATTGACCCCAAAATTTTTTTAAAGTTTTCATTTTAGTTCCTAGATAATATGTATCCAGGGATTTATTTGTAATTTTTTAAAAAAAATTTGGGGTCAATATGTAATTTTTTCAAAATTTGTTATGGTTAAAATTACAAAATAGCTCCAAAGGGTACCAAAGTGTTAATGGAGAATACCACAGGGTACCAAAGTGTCAAGTTTCAAACTACAGAGTACCAAAGTGAAATAGAGTCAAACCACAGGGTACCAAAGTATAATTTACCCAAACATTTAAGACTAACTTAAAATCTAACTACCCATGTTTGACCTAAATATTATATCCAAAGGTGTATTTATTTTGTTTGACAGTTTTTATTTTTTAATCTAAACATACATGAGAACATCAACTTTCCAAGAAGGCTTAAGTGCACTTTTGGTCCCAAAATTATGACAAAGGTTTCATTTTGGTCCCATAACTTTTTTTGTTGCAATTTTGGTCCCATAACTATGACAAAGGTTTCATTTTGGTCCCATAACTTTTTTTATTGCAATTTTGGTCCCATAACTATGACAAAGGTTTCATTTTGGTCCCATAACTTTTTTTGTTACAATTTTGGTCCCATAATTTCTCTAAAGGTTCCACCGTTAGTCCCTTGGTGAATTCCATCCATATTTAGCCGTTAAGTATGACGTGACATAGTGACTAGGATCATGATGTGGCAAAATAAGATGAAATGGACTGAAATAGGATCTATATGCAACATATTAAAACTTATCTATACCCAACCACAATATATACAAAGAGTGGTACTTCCTCTTACTCGTCAGCCCAACGGGACTTCCTCTTCCTCTTCCTCGTTCCGCTTCCCGATTCGCCGTCGTCGCCGCTTTGGTCGTTCGACTCTGACTGAGGATCCCATCGACTTCGTCGGCGCCTTCTGCTTGAAGTCTCTTCTTCCCCACCAAATTGGTCTCTCAGTACCACTCTTTATATATTTTGTGATTGGGTATAGATAAGTTTTAATATGTTACATATAGATCCTATTTCAGTCCACTTCATCTTATTTTGCCACATCATGATCCTAGTTACTATGTCATGTCATACTTAACGGCTAAATATGGATGGAATTCACCAAGGGACTAACGGTGGAACCTTTTGAGAAGTTATGTGACCAAAATTGCAACAAAAAAAGTTATGGGACCAAAATGAAACCTTCGTCATAGTTATGGGACCAAAATTGCAACAAAAAAAGTTATGGGACCAAAATGAAACCTTTTTCATAGTTATGGGACCAAAATTGCAACGAAAAAAGTTATGGGACCAAAATAAAACCTTTGTCATAGTTATGGGACCAAAAATGCACTTAAGCCTTTCAAGAATTTTAAAATTAGATGACTTATTTTAGTCTAAATTAAGATTTAGAATCTGAGTACTAAAAATACACTTTTAGCGTCAGATTTTTTTTTATACAAATATTGATTATTTAATCTTTAAAATAATATTTATCTATGGAGACTAAATCATTAATGCTTATATAAAAAAACTTACGACCAAAACATAATATTTAAAGATTAAATCATAATTTTGAAATAACTTTCAGAACTAAGAATTAAATTGAATCACACACAATAACCTTTTGTCTTCTACTTTATTAATATTGCATCAACCACAAATCTATAGAATCTATACTCAATTTAGACACGTACTGGCATAATCTATTGAAACTATGTTCAATTTAGACATGTACAGGCATACTTTTGTAGGTCTCATACACAAGCTGTGCCGCAAGAATATCTACAACAGCAGAACCTACAGATTTGAACACAGTTAATTCCTGAGAATTGGTTCTTCCAACATTATCGCCTGCAACCAGCTCAACCAAACTTCCTCCAATATCATCTTTCTTGATCACTCCTCTCTCAAAAGCACCCACCAATTCTCCTGCCTCCACCATGGCAGCTTCATTGTCCACAAACACTCTTCCTCTCCTTATGGCTTCATCGTCACATTCCTTCATCGACGGCTTAAATGAGCCGACCAAATCCAAATGAGCTCCCACCTTCAACTTCTCCCCTCTCACAAGTGCCTCCTCCGAATTGGTTGCACAACTAACAACATCCCCGCTCCCAATGATTTCCTCCAAACATCCATTGCTCTCAAAACTCACCCCTTCAAACTCATCATCATGTTCTTGCAATTTCTCAGCCAAGTTTCTCGCCTTTTCCACTGTTCGATTCCAAATCACCACTTTTCTCAAACTGGGTATTGAGGAAAGATGGGCTCTGATCAAATGGGGTGCCATAGCTCCAGCACCCACCATCACGAGGACTTGGCTATCTGGTCTAGCCAGATATTTTGAAGCCAAGGCAGAGACACATGAGGTTCGATAAAGGGTCAATTCAGTAGCATCCATGGAAGCCAAAGGCTGCCCATTGGTGGAACTAAAGAGCTCATAAGTTGCTTGTACACCTGGTAAGTTTATTGCAGAATTTTGTGGGAAATGGGTCACAAGCTTGACACCTAAGTAGGGGAAAGAAGGGGAAGAGGACCAGGAAGGCATGAGTAGGAGAGAGGAAGAAGGGGAAACAGCATAGCTTTGACGAATTGGGGATTGAACAGAGGCTGAGACTTTGGAGAGAGAAGACTGGAAGTGATTGATTAGATCTCGATGTGTGAGGATGGAGCGTAAGCTATCAGTGGATATGAAGACCGGGGAGGAGACTGCAACATTAGCTGCCATTGGTGAGGGATTGTGGGGAGTATAGGGCAACGGAATAAGTGAAGAAGCCCAATGTTTGCAAGATTTGAGAAGTTTAGCCTAGACGGCAAAGATCTATTATCTGTATAATAATATTAGATAAACATAGAATAAGAAACAAAATATAGTAATTAAATGAAAATTCAGTATGCAGGAAAATATGAGAAACACAAATTATTTTACATCAACATAGACCTCAGGATCTTACCACAATGCTTCTTGTTCTTGTCTGAATTTTAAAAGCTTGAAAGGTTGTGACGATAAATAGGAGAGCTTGTCAGTGCAACTGTGCAAGTATCTTGAGAAACCTTTGAAATAAACAAACAAAGCATAATGAGTGCAGAAACATAACAAGGACATAACAGCCAGTAAGATTTTCACATAGTCCAAAAGTAAGAAAGAACATTTTTTGTCATTACAGAAGACACCTCTTGCTTTGACTAATTATAACTAAGTGCTTGATTTGCTTTGAGCAAAAGTTCAACACGTGAGAATAGCTTCATGAAAAGTGACTTCATTTTTCTCTATAAAAAATCACAATCAAGATAAAAGAAATCTAGCTACTTTCTAATTGAAATTTTGGAGAGACCAAAGTGACCTTGGAGAACCCTCCCTCAAAAGCTAGAACAAAGGCCCGAAATTTGACTTGTGATGCAAAGTAGAAATTTGATGTTCTTGTTGGCTTAAGCATTTTTCCAAACACCTTGTGGGCATATTTCATGACAAGAAAGCAAAACAACAACCAAGCGTTAAAATTAATCTAACAATAACACAACCTGCAGATGTATGTTTGAATGGATACTCGATTCTCATCAGAACAACATAACATATAGAAACGAGACAGAGCATGAGAAAGAATATTAACCTGTTATCGATTGAATTTGTTCTCTCTAATTTTCGCATTATACCCTTCATTTCGAAAACCCTCCCATTCTCTTTTCTTTATTATTCTTATATTATTTCCTCCTTCTCTCAATTTCTTATCCTCGTCTCTTCACTCTCTCTAAATTTGCTATCCGCTTATCTAAATACATACCCAAAACAAATTCTGCTAATCTTAGTCTACGATAAAAACAAAAAAACAAAAACAACAAGATCCAAATTAAAAGAAAGAAAAGCAGAACGATAAAAAAAAAACTCAGACCTGGGATCGATGATCGTGCTCGTGACTCTGCCTTCACGCTGTTCACCGCCGCCAGTTACTCCGCTTCTCCTCTGTGATGGGAATGGAAGGATTGATAAATGTATTTTGTTTTTCCTCGTTCTTTTGTTCTTCTTTCTTTTTTGTTATCTTAAGTCAAAACTTCAAGTTGGTCTCAAATATATGGGACAGATTTTAAATTAGTCCTAAATGTTTCATTTTTTCTTATTGGTCATACATGTTTTCATAATTCCTCAAATTGGGTCTTGGATCTACTTACGAGATGCGTTTTGATCTTAAGAGTTAATACATAGTTTCAAACTCGTCGTATACGGGCAAGAAATGAGAAAGATATGATTAACTTTGCTTATTTGACTGTGAAATGAGTAATTAACTTTCGAGACTTGATTTGATTTCGTTTGTTGACGACCTTATGAGGCTTTCTTGTTTCTTGTTCTTTTTTGGTCCCTAACTTTTACCCTAAAATATATCTTGGTCGCTAATATTTTTTTATTTTATTTTGGTCCTTAATGTTTCTTAAAAATTTTTTGGTTAAAAGGTCATTTTGATCCTAAATGTATGTCCTAATGTTCATTTTAGTCCATTATGTTTCAAAATGTTCAAATTGGTCCTAAATGTTTGCAAAATGTTTCATTTTGGTCCCAAACTATTGAATATGGCTTGTTTCAAGTTCAAACGTTACGAGTTTAGAGCTACATATTCTTCTCAACGAGTACTTTATCTATCTAGTTGGGGTCATCAACAAACGAGGTCAAATCGGTCCTAAAAGTAGACCACTCGTTTCATAGTCAAACAAATAAAGTTGATCATATCTCTCTCGTTTCAAATTCAAATGCGACGAATTTAGAGCTATGAAATCCTCTTAACAAGTCCTTTGAACTTGAAATGAGAGACGAGAAAAATATGACCAAATCCAATAATTTGGGACCAAAATGAAACATTTTACCAATATTTAGGACCAAAATGAATCATTTTGCAAACATTTTGGACCAATTTGAACATTTTGAAACATAATGGACCAAAATGAACATTAGGGCATACATTTAGGACCAAAATGACCCTTTGGCCAAATTTTTTTTTGGTCTTTAACTATTGAATATGGTTATATCTCTCTTGTTTCAAATTTGAATGCGATGAAATCGAAGATACGAGTTACATTTAATGAGTTCTTTTTTTTGCCTTGTTGGGGTCATTGACAAACAAGATCAAATCATGCCTGAAAGTGACTTGCTCATTTCAGGAAGTTGGTCATATTTCTCTTGTTTTCAAATTCGAATGTGACAAATACTCTTGACGATTTCTTTCTTTATCTACTACAAGGATGACAATTTTTTAGGGTGATTAGGCTACAGGTCCATATCCGTCCGAAAAAACTATCCAGTATTCGTCGGATACCAGATATCGATTTGGGTATGGATAGTGAAAATTAAATATTTTTCGGATATTGGACGAATACAAATATTATCTTCAGATACCCTATATCCGCAAGAAATGAACAGATTGTCAAGGGGTATCCGATATCCGATACCCTATTACTTATTTAGTTTTAATATTTTACATTTAATTTAATACATTATATATAATTATTTTAGTTTAATTAATTATATTAATATATATTTTTTTATGTAATCATTTTTATGTTATTTTATATTTAATTTTTTAATTTTAAAAAAAAGATATTTAAAATGTAAAATAATCATAATTTTTGGGGTCAAAATGTAGTTACAAAAGATTTTGAAAAAAAGGCTAAAATTACATATTAGTCATAAATTTGGAAAACAAATAGAGTTTAGTCTTACAAAATTATGCGTGCAGTGGAAGGAAGATGAACTTCACAAATTTTTGCAAAAATTACAGAATTCCCCAATTGTTTTCAAAATTTATAAAAGAAAGTCTTTGGATCATGATATTTGAGGACAAAAATGAAAATTAAAAAAAAAAATTGGGCAAACAATTTTAAAATATATAGAAAAAGGTGGAAATTTCATGAGTCTTGAATCCAAAAAATGTATACAACTAAGTCATAAATTTTGAATAATTTAAAAATTATTCTCATTAATTAATTTACAAATTAAGTAATTAACATTTAATATTATTAAATTATTTAATTATTAAATAAATTAAATAATATAAGTATTTTAAGATAGGTTTATGAGTTGACTTGGATTGAATTTAATTTTATAGGTCACGACCCATCAATAACTCATTTAGCAAATATAAATGGGTTATTATTAACCAACCATTTATAATCTAGGCCAAAGTTCTGTTTTGGTCCCCTAGTCATGCTCAGTGTTTCAAATTGGTCCCCGAGTTATGCAAAACTTAGCAAAGTTGGTCCCTCTAACGATTTCCATCCATTTTTCGGTTAAAAAAAGATAAAATTGTTTTTTAAATACTAAAAGTTTAAATTTTTTGCATCAATGACCTTTTTCTCTATAATAGAACCAAAATGTAAGAAAGAAGAAAAAATATCTTGGGTTTTAGTTATTTCAAACCAAAAAAAATCTTTCTCTCCCTCTCCCCACCTCTGCCATGGCCACGCATATGAAATTCAAACTCCGGCCACCGCCTGTATTCCCCGGCTAAATGCACCGAATCTGACGCCGTTTCTACCAACAGTATGTGATCCAATCAAAACCCCAAATCGTTCTTTCTCCAACCACGAAGACAACCTAAGCCGTGAAACTCTGATGCTCTCTGTGCTACGCCGTTTTCTCCGCCTCCAATCCTTCTCGCACTGCCTCCGAGCATGTCAAGCATGGCACTTGCCCCAATTTCAATTTTTATAGGAGAACAGACTAATATTCACTAATCTGAAATTCAAATCCTAAAACTTTAGCACTTTTCTTTGTGTTGAACAATTACAATTTCAATTTCAGATGCGTGGCCATGGCGGAGGTGGAGAGAGAGAGAGAGAGAAAGAGAGAGAGAGGGGGGGAGAGAGAGATTTTTTTTAGTTTGAAATAAATTAAAACCCCAAGTTATTTGTCCTTGATGTAAAAAATTTAAACTTTTAGGATTTAAAAACCAATTTTATCTTTTTTTTTAATAGAAAAATAGATGAAAACCGTTAAAGGGACCAACTTTGCCAAGTTTTGCATAACCGGGGGACCAATATGGAACGAAAAATAACTGGGGGACCAATTTGGAACACTAAGCATAACTGAGGGACCAAAATAGGACTTTGGCCTATAATCTAACTTAAAATCAACCCAACCCAACCATTTTCCACTCGTACCTCCTACTTAGCATGCGCTTGGGCCATTCTTAACATAAAAATTTGGGTAAATTACACAGAAGGTCCCTGTGGTTTGGCCCATTTACAAAAAGGGTCATTGTGGTTTAAAAAGTGTCAAATAAGGGGTTGTGGTTTGCTTCGTTAACAAAAAGGGTCATAAGGTATGTTTCTGTCCAAAATTTGACGGAAATCTTGTCTAAAATATTATTTTAAGACCCTAACTATTAATTTTTATGCATTTGACTCCTTATTTGATAAGAGAAGGACTTTGACATAAAAAAAGAAAAGTTTCATAATAATAAATGAAATTTCACCGTTGAGCTTAGTTTCTCTTGCATCTTAAATTATAGTTCACTCCCCAACAAGATTTCTTTTCAACATGTAACTATGTAAGTCCTTTTCCTATTATAATAGGATCAATGCGTAACAAAAAAGAAACAACTTGAAATTTTTATCAATTTTACCCAAACAAAGAAAAAAACACAGTATCCTATTCTTCTTCCAATCTTCTTCTCCATCAAAGAAAAAAACAAAGTATCCTTATTTGACATTTTTTAAACCACGGGGACACTTTCTGTAAATGGGCTAAACTACAGGGACCTTCTGTGTAATTTACCCTAAAGATTTTAGGGTTTCTCTTTCTCGTTGTGTTTAGGGTTTTTATACTTTATCTTGTACTATATAATGGAAGCAAACAATAGGCCGCCCCTAACTTAGCACCGCGTCTCTAACATAAATTTAGGATTTCTGTTTCTAGCTTTGTGTTAACGATTTTGATAGATCGAATGGCGATGGAAGGGTGCGATGAAGATGATGACAGCAATAAAGCAGACAAAGGTCGATCCATATTGACATCAAATCAATGATGTACCAAATGGTATGTACAGATTTGATTAGCAATCCTATCTCTAATTTAATATTTATCTAGATAGAGCATAAAACTTTGTTGTTTTTACATAATAAATCAAGGCAAACAAAGTTAATGAGAATCATTTTAAAAACTGCAAAAATTGATATTGTTTTGAATATTTAATTTGATGGATATGTGTGATTTGAGGTAGAAATTTCTTAAAAATTATATATTAGGCTTTGATGTTTAATTTATGTTCAAGCCAACTAAAGAAGAGTGGCTCTGAGGTTGTTTAGTATTTTCTGAATAGCACCAGATAATGTTCAAATTTTAATGTGTTATGGCCAATTTGTTCTGTTTTGCTTTTCTTTGTAATTATGTTTCTTTGTCTTCTCATTTCGTAACATACATGTCCATTGATGCAGTTGTGGTGGGGACTTGAGTTGCAACCGACGAATTAACGAAAGATTTTTTACCTCAAGCTCGCCTCTAAAACTAAGGTTTTTTAAGTATTAACCAGTAAGGGTTGTGAGGTGAGAATTTGGATCCAAATGGCTCTTTTTTTTTTTTTCTTTTTTTTTTTTTTTTTATTTAGCCAAGGAAACCTCCTATCTATTATCAAATCTATAAAATATAAGATGAAAGAGTAAACTATCAATTTATTAGTCCTTTTGGTTCTATGAGTGTTGTTATTATAGTCCTTGAAATTTCAAAATGTTTAATTTAGTCCATGAAAATTCATGACTCGTTGCAATTTAGTCCTCCTAAAGATCGATTGAGTTGTCTGCTGTTAAGGTATTTATTGAGGGGCTAACTTGTAACTGAGTCATGAACTTATCAAGGACTAAACTAAAGTGCATTTATAAAAATACGGGATTAAAATGCCAACACCCCCATATAATCAAGGGACTAAACTAATATTTTAGTGTAGAAATTAAGTATATGCAAAATTTGAGCCCTTGCTATCATGCAAATTGAAGGTGTGGTTGCCTTCATGATGCCCAATCCTCAAGGAGCAGATTAATATCACTGACAATTGCACATTCCGGTCGCCTTCGAGATGGTAGAGCTATCGCAAGTCATTAGCTGCAGTAGATCAATCCACGGTCGCCTCAGTTCCACGCTTAACCCATCTTCCTGTTTGGGCTCGCATTCCTGGAATTCTGCTTCTTGCTCTATCGTCAGTGGGCTCGAACAGAATGATCGGCGACACGATGAACTTAGACTTGGAGTTTCACCTGTGGAGGAACTTCAAATCTTTCTGCAACATAATTAACTATTAATCACATTCATTAATGCTTCTTTTTGTTGTTATGAAACAACTAAAGAGAAATTAGGGGCAAAAAACCAGAGCTGTCTTTAATGAGTTCAGATCCTTTGAGCACATATTCTTCTCCTTCTGATGGGTGTATTATGTCATGTTGATATTTTATTATAAATTATTGTATATAATTATAATTATGAAACTGTTGTGGCTTTGTGTTTACGTTTTAGCCGTTACTTTCATTCAGCCTTAATTTTCATTATTAGCATCCAACGGTTTATAAATTTTAATTGTGACATAACGTGCAAGAAATTATTCCAACGACTTGTTTTAAAATTTCATGCGTGTGTGTATATACATATTAGTGTGTTGGAGTTTTTTTTAGTAAGACATATGAACAATACTAGTTGTGAAAGTGAGAGAAAAATACTTGTGTCCTTGGGTAGAGAAAAAGTGTGGGAGTAGAGTCCTGTCTACTTCTTTGTGTAGAAGTTGTAGACTCAAAAAGGCGAGTATTTGGCCGTTGTATCCTGGGGGTGACGCGTCCGTGTACCACTACACCGGGGTTATAGACAAAGTGTCTACCCGTGGAGGGCGTGAATTACCTTAAAGAAAGCGAGATATCCGTGCCTCGGCCAAATACCACGCAGTCCGTCTTTACTAATATTTTTATTTCTTGTCTTTTATTTTCTTATTTTCTCTTGTAGCCCCAACAAGTTTAAGGTAATTCAAATTTTTATCATGGATGCTACAACTGAAAATAAGAGTGGAGTTGATGATCTTAACAAGCCCTTCCGTTTCAAAGGCGTCCATTTTAAGAGGTGGAAAGGGAAGGTTTTATTTTATCTTAATTTGTTAAAAGTTTCCTATGTACTCACTGAAAAGAATCCGAAAAAAGTTTCTACTGATTCTATGAGTGATGATGAAAAGAAAGATCATGCTGAAAAAATAGAAAAATGGGAGAGAGATGAGTTTAATTGTCGTTATTATTTACTTAATTGCTTGGCTGACGAATTTTATGATTACTATGAGAAATCATATGAAACTGTCAAAAAGATTTGGAAAGCCTTGCAGAAAAAATATGATACTGAGGAAGCTGGTGCAAAGAAGTATGCGACAAGCCGGTTCTTTCGCTATCAAATGGTAGGTGACAAGTCGGTGGTGGAGCAAACTCAAGAGTTTCAGATGTTAGCTCATGAAGTGCGTTCTGAAGGAATAGAGTTTAAAGATGATCTAATTGCAAAAATTGTGGCTGGCATTATTGATAAATTACCTCAATCATGGAAGGAGTTTCAGAAGACAATGAGACATAAGCAAAAGGAGACCAGTTTAGAAAGTCTTATCACAAGAATTCGCGTAGAAGAGGAGGCTAGAGGTCAAGATCTTCTTATGGAGCAAAATGAGGCTAGAGGTCAAGATCTCTTTGTGGAGCAAAATGTAAGTGGAGACTATGCGGTTAAGGTAAATGCTCTTGGGTCTAATTCTTCTTTGCCTCATAATCAAGAGTTGAAGCACAACGCTCAGTTGAAGCCCATAAAGAAAGATATGAAAAATTCATTTAGAAAGAATTATAATAATTCAAATGAGAAATCTCAACTTTCTTGTTTTGTATGTGGTAAAAAGGGTCATATGGCAAGAAGTTGTAGATATCGAAATCGTGGTAATAATAATCCACAAGCTAGTAATGTTGAGGAGCCCTTGGTGGCTATCATAAGTGAGATCAATATGGTTGATGACTCAAAAGGATGGTGGGTGGATTCGGGTGCCACTAGACATGTGTGTTGTAATCAAGATTGGTTCAAGGTGTACACACCTTATGGAAATCCAAAAGACATTTTGCTTGATGACTCTCATACCACTCAAATTTTGGGTGAAGGAAATGTGGAGTTAATCTTCACTTCTGGTCGTACTCTCATTCTTAAGAATGTACTCTACACTCCTAAGATGAGAAAGAATCTTATGTCTGCTTTTCTACTCAATAAAGCTGGTTTCAAACAAACAATTGAATCTGATCAATATATTTTTACTAAAGGTGGAAACTTTGTAGGAAAAGGTTATGCTTGTGATGGAATGTTCAAATTAAACCTTGTATGATGAAATGTTTATGTATTGATCTTCAAATTGAATAAAATGTGTTCTTCTTTTGTTAAATTCTTTATATTATTTTAGTATATTCTCTAAAATTATAAATTATGGTTATATTTAAAAAGGAAAAAACAAGACGAAATTTTTTGTGTAGCATTTGTATCTTTGGCTTATTATTTGTAATAAGTTTGGAAAATGGAATGTTACGTGTTTAAAAAAAAAAAATTCTAGATTCTTAATTATTGTTTAAAATTGTAATTTATTTGATACACATGCTTTTATGGTCATGTATGTATGGTGGAAAATTTATTTTTATAAACAATGTTTAAAGTTTTGTTATTTAATGAGATGTATAAAAAAAAAGGGTTTTGGAAAAAATAATATTTTGTTTTTGGTGATATTATAAATTTCCTTATAAAATTAAGGAAACAGTGGGGGCTAAGAAAATTCAACAATTAATTTTGTTGAGAGTTGTTATTATAGTGGAAAATCCAAATCCTTAAAACTAATATATTATGAGATTATGAGATTTTATAATGGTACCATTCATATATAATATAAAGCCTAGAGATTGGATCCACTCACAAAGGTTTTACATAGAGAAAGGATTTGGAGTACATCGAGGGGGATGAGTTTTAAGCCCATAGGATTATAAGCAACCTATGAGGAAACCCTACCTTGTGATTAGAGATCCTAAGAACTTGGTTCAAAGGGAAAAGCGAATCATAGAGTGGCTGGTTGGTAAGTGCACAAATTTTGTACTCATCCCTATGGTGTAAGTGCATTTCCTGCAATGAATATGTGAGGTTGAGGTTATAAAATCTCTTAATGAATTCTGTAGCTCTTAAGAGTGGGGTGTCTTAATTGCAGGAACACCCTAGACAGATTCACCTATTTGAATGTGGAAGTGGGGCCGCTTCTATGAGGATATATAGGGCATATTCTCAAAACACATTCAAGAAACAGGATCGCACAAAGGCCGGTTTAATGTGCAGGCGAGGGCTCATATATTGCACTTGGATTATTATGTGNAATTAATTATATGCAAAATTTGAGCCCTTGCTATCATGCAAATTGAAGGTGTGGTTGCCTTCATGATGCCCAATCCTCAAGGAGCAGATTAATATCACTGACAATTGCACATTCCGGTCGCCTTCGAGATGGTAGAGCTATCGCAAGTCATTAGCTGCAGTAGATCAATCCACGGTCGCCTCAGTGGAATTCTGCTTCTTGCTCTATCGTCAGTGGGCTCGAACAGAATGATCGGCGACGCGATGAACTTAGACTTGGAGTTTGAGCTTGGTAAATGAAGTGACGCTTGCTCATGTTCACCTGTGGATGAACTTCAAATCTTTCTGCAACATAATTAACTATTAATCACATTCATTAATGCTTCTTTTTGTTGTTATGAAACAACTAAAGAGAAATTAGGGGCAAAATACCAGAGCTGTCTTTAATGAGTTCAGATCCTTTGAGCACACATTCATTAATGCTTCTTTTTCTGATGGGTGTATTATGTCATTGCGTGCTAAATCAAACCACACATAGCCTGTCTTATAGCTCCTTCAATAACGATACCTTGTAACTGTGAAGTAATATTCAGAACAAAATAGGACAAAAGAAATAATGTAAAGAAGAAGAAGAAAACTTGTTGGCGATTCTCTCTTGTTTTGATATCATCATATTCATATATATCATCATACACTTCACACACATCTATGTTACTCTTCATTGCCCTGCTTCCTTTTGTAATCACATTTTATGAAGTCATGAAGACATTCACACTCTGTTTCTGGTTCGCTTGTATCTCAAATTTCAAAGCGTGAGTTTAATTAGTATTGTTTTAATGTGTGGCTTATTACACCAATAATAATAGATTAGATGCTCATCGATAAAAAATGAGGGATTAATTAAGCTGTAAATCAATCAATTGAATTTCCCTGCTTTCTTCCTTTTGCCTTGTGTAGCTTGGTTCAAGATCATATTATAATTTGATTAGATTATAAACATATTTAACACAAAAACGGGATTCTATCGCGCGCCCAATCACCACACCACACCACTGATATTCATATATATATATATATATATATTAAACACAAATACGGGATTCAATTNCCACACCACACCACTGATATTCATATATGTTGGGGCTACAAGAGAAAATAAGAAAATAATAGACAAGAAATAAAAATATTAGAAAAGACGGACTGCGTGGTATTTGGCCGAGACACGGATATCTCGCTTTCTTTAAGGTAATTCACGCCCTCCACGGGTAGAAACTTTGTCTATAACNAATCTCAGACACACACAGAGAACCAAAGCAAGTGCCGCGGTAGTAACCGGAAATGCGTGGGTGAACGAAGCAAGATTTGAAGAAGAAGACGATACTGTATTACTGTGTTTGTTTTTCCTTGTTGGGGGTATAATTGATAAAAAAATTTATTTGTTTATTTTTCTTACGCTTTGATTTTATTACAATAGAAAAAGGACTTAAATGTAGAAAAGAAATCTTGTTATGGAGTGAACTATAATTTAAGATGTAAGAGAAATTAAGATCAACAGTCAAATTTTGATCTTAAAATAATATTTTAGCCAATATATCCGTCAAATTTTGGACAGAAACATACCTCAGGACCCTTTTTATTAACGAAGCAAACCACATGCCCTTATTTGACACTTTTTAAGCCACATTGACCCTTTTTGTAAATGGATTGAACCACAGGGACCTCTATGTAATTTATCCTAAAAATTTTAGGGTTTCTCTTTCTAGTTGTGTTTACAAATTTTATATTTTATCTTGTACTATATAATGGAAGAAAACAATAGGCCGCCCCTAACTTTAGCACCGCATCTCTAACATAAATTTAGGATTTCTGTTTTTAGCTTTGTGTTGACGATTTTGACAGATCGACTAGCGATGGAAGGGTGCGATGAAGTATAGTCGATGGAAGGGTGCGATGAAGTTGAAAACAGCGATGATGCAGACAAAGAAATTATGGTAAAATATGACATATTGACATCAAATCAATGATGTACCAAATGGTATGTATAGATTTGATTAGCAATCCTATCTCTAATTTAATATTCGTCTAAATAGAGCATAAAACTTTGTTAGTTTTACATAATAAATCAAGGCAAACAAGTTAATGAGAATGATTTTAAAAAATGAAAAAAAAATGATATTATTTTGAATGTTTAATTTGATGTGATTGTGTGATTTGAGGTAGAAATTTCTTAAAAATTATATATTAGGCTTTGATGTTTAATTTATGTTTAAGCTAACTAAAGAGGAGTGGCTCTGGGGTTGTTTAGTATTTTTTGAATAGCACCACTAGATCATGTTCAAATTTTAATGTGTGTGCCTCTCATAGAAGAAGTATGTAGCCCCTTTATAATTTATCATAAACTTGTACAAATTGTCTTTATTTGTTGGGGTTAAATTTGGCCTTTTTATCCTCGAGTGATAAAAGTCTGCAATATGTCATACCATGTTTTCTCCTTTGCTTGTTATTATTATTTAGCTGTTCCACTTAGATGAAGTGTATTCTAAGTAATAATACCGTTGGTCATTAAATTGAAAAAGAAAACATGCACTATTTGAAATTTTCTATTTCAATTTGATCTCAAGCTATTACTACACCATTCTTAAAATCCACATGAACTAAACAGATAAAAAAAATTACATATATAAGAGAAAACGAAGCTAGCAATCAGAGAGTATGTATATACCTGCCCCTTTTGTTCCAGAACTTTGAAAAAACCATACAATTCATTTAATTAATAGAGAAAGATCAGGGCAGCAAACCATCCCTACCCATTGCCATAAAGATTCTAGGCTACAAAGTACATACTCACATGAAAAGAACCATTTATCATATGGAAGAGACATAATTTAGAGCAAGAACATCTACAGAGTCATGCATCTCAATATCTTGCCATGTTCCTTGCAATAAGCATCATTCAATGCAGAACTCAAAAATGTCTATAAATATGATAAATGATTATGTTGAAATATAAATTGATTATACCTCTGACTCAGTTCTCTCATTATCTCATACATATCCAGAAGAACAAATAATTTTTCCGGAGATCTCTTACTTTTAGCAAGAGCTTGAGGAAAACATTGAGTTCTGAAAGAATCAAACCCCTCAAATATTTGACCACAGATTTTCTTCTCTCCAAATAACATCAATTTGAACTGTTTAAGCAAAAAGTAAAAATATGCATTGAAAAAAAATTAAAATAACAAAGAAAATAGAATTTCACATTCAATCTTACAGAAATTTACATGTAGATACCAGGAAAAGATGCTACTTTCAAAAAATATACTCCACAACCAAACAGCAAAGAGAATGTACCCAAATACAACATATACTTCTTATACAGAAATCATTCCTTTCTGCATTCCAAATTCAACATATACTTCTTATAACATCCCAAAAGCTAAAATTACATATTTGGTCCACTATATTCTTCAGTTATACAATACAATACAATACAATACACACAAACAACACAACAATCTCTAAAACCAAAACCCAAATCTCCGCAGGTTTGTGCATGTGTCTCTTGATGAGATAATCATACACATAGCGATCCAACCTTCAAGAAAAAGATTAGACAAATGGGAAAAAAATTCAAGCAATCGGCGATTTCCCAAGTGACCCAGAAGAGCATAAAAAAACAGAAAAAGAGACAGAAGAGATCGGAAAATAAGAGAAGGAGAAGAAGAAATCACATTCAAATCTCACTAATTTTTCGTACTTCAGGAAGGAGGTCGAAAAAAGAAGAGATGACGATGACGTTCCAATGACAACTCCGTTTCGATTTAGGAAGGAGGAGAAAGAAGAGGGAGTGAGTGGCTGACGATGACGTTCCGATGATGATAGACGGTGGCTATGATGGCGGCACATGGTGGTGAGGTGTGAGTTTAGGGAGAGAAGAAGGAGGTCAGAGAGAAAGATTGAGATTTTGATGAGGTGTGAGTAAATTTGGAAGAGGAAGTCGAAGGATTAGGGTTTTTAGGTGATAGAAAGATTGAGATTTTGTATTTCAAATTTCAAAAGGTGATAGGAAGGTTGGGTTAACTCACACGTAATATAATAATATGAAATATGAAATATGAAATATATGAAAAAAAGATAAAATAAAAAGGACACGTGTCAAATTAAGACTGCGAGTGAGAAAATGTAAATTTTGGATACTCTCCACCAGAAGCTGACACACATGCAGACCAAAACACTCAATTGTTATATATATATAGGGTTTGAACTCTGATCTTGTAATATAGGGTCTGAACCTTCTTCAACTTTCTAATATAGGGTCTAAACTTTGAACTTGTACCTTGTTATATATATCTATATACTAGCCTCTAGTTGTGTAATGTATAAATATTAAATATTAAATATTTTTCCATAAATTAATGTTAAATTCTAATGCTTTGGTATATATAGACTAGCCTCTATTTGTAAATTTTTATTCTGATGATTTCTTTGTTGTGTTGGGTTCTCGTTGAATTTTCCAACATCTATTTGGCTTCAATGGTGGTAGAGACCTTCGCGAGAACAAGAGGATTGATAACACCTAGTTTGGCTCAAAAATCAATTGTATTTAAGGCTATCCAGTCTGGGTAATAAACCTTTGTGTTATGGCCAGTTTGTTCTATTTTGCTTTTCTTTGTAATTATGTTTCTTTGTCTTCTCATTTCGTAACATACATGTCCATTGATGCAGTTGTGGTGGGGAGTTGAGTGGCAACCGACAAATTTTTGACCTCAAGCTCGCCTCCAAAACTAAGGTTTCTTAAGTATTACCCAGTAAGGGTTGTGAGGTGAGAATTTGGATTCAAATGGCTCTTTTTTTTATTTAGCTGAGGAAACCTCCTGTCTGTTATCAAATCTATAAAATATAAGATGAAAGAGTAAACTATCAATTTATTAGTCCTTTTGATTCTATGAGTGTTCTTGTTATAGTCCTTGAATTTTCAAAATTTTTAATTTAGTCCTTGAAAATTCAGGACTCGCTGCAATTTAGTCCTTCTAAAGATCGATTGAGTTGTATACTGTTAAGGTATTTATCAAGGGGCTAACTTGTAACGAGTCATGAACTTATCAAGGACTAAACTAAAGTGCATTCATAAAAATCAGGGATTAAAATAACAACACCCCCATGTAATCAAGGGACTAAAATAATATTTTAGTGATAAATTTAGTATATGCAAAATTTGAGCCCTTGTTATCATGACAATTGAAGGTGTTGTTGCCCTAATGAGGCCCAATCCCCAAGGAATAGATCAATATGTAGGTCTCCACCAGCTTCGCGTTCCGTGCCTCCACATCCACAAAAATGCTCCCACTGTAATAGTTCTTCCTCTCCGATGATTGCACATTCCAGCACCGTGAGTTCTCCGACGTCATCTTCATTGTCCGTTTCTCACTTTTTTCGCCTTTGAGACGGCAGAGCTGTTGGGAATCCTCGGCGCCTAAGGCAGCGGAAGCGGAAAACAAAATTAAAATTTTAAACGCCTAGGTCCTAGAATTCCTGAACGGATCCGCTAGCTGAATTTAAAACTTTTGGTTAGTGGTATACCTCACGAGTTTCAATCGGTTTAGTTGAACGGGGCGTTTCCTAGAAGTCCACGTGGCGCGTCCTTCCTCCGCCGGTAATCCACACGAACAGTTTCGGAGATNGCCTTAGTGCCACGCCTAACCCATCTTCCTGTTTGTGCTCGCGACGCTTCGTTTCTAGCTGCCGTCATCGAACTCTTCTTCCTGATTCTCGCATTCCTAGAATTCTGCTTCTTGCTCTATCGTAGTGGGCTCGAACAAAATGATCGACGGCACGATGAACTTAGACTTGGAGTTTGAGC
This sequence comes from Chamaecrista fasciculata, assembly GCA_003254925.1. NCBI lineage: Eukaryota > Viridiplantae > Streptophyta > Magnoliopsida > Fabales > Fabaceae > Chamaecrista > Chamaecrista fasciculata. The sequence goes on from QANZ01011059.1 coordinate 48,360, forward strand.
TTGATAAATGGAGTGTCGCTTGCTCATGTTCACCTATTCAACTTCAAATCTTTCTATAACATAATTAACTATTAATAAAATTTATTAATAGGTATGTAAAATTATTTAAATAGGTATGTAATGATTGTGGTTGCTAGATAGAAGAGTATGAAAATTGATAAATAGTATAGGGTAAAAATGGAAGAAAAATTTATTTTTTGACTTTTTGATTTTGTGAAATAATCTGAGTTGTTTGGATTAGATTATTAAAAAGTAGATTATTAATTAATGAGATTTTTTGCATTGAGAATGGCAATAATCTGAGTTTTGGAGTAGCTCCAATTGGAGCTTTTTCTAGATTATTTTGATAGCCTATTTCACTTGATAAATATACATACTATAATTACAATTATCGAATATTGCCCAAATTATTTTTTATGATGACACTTACTTTTTGGTCCCTCATTCTGTATTGAGTTGACGAATCAGCCGTTAAAAAAATACGAGTTGGTTGGTTCATGTGGTATTAAAATCCGGAACTATTTGGTCCCTGGGTTGAAATAACAGTCATGGTCCATCTATTTCTCTCTCTATATTACAATTATAATTATTTAATTTCTTCAAAATAAATTTTAGACAAAAAAATTTGATATTTGGGCCATCTAATTTTTACCGAGTTAACACATCAGTCCATAATAGAGAAAATAAAAGTTGAAAACATACCGAGTTGTTCCGATGAATCGTTATTTAAAATCAAATTTTTGAATATGTTGGTTGAAATTATATAATTAATTTTTTAAATAAGAGGGATATAAATTATTTTTTAATAATAAAAATATAATATTAATTAATATTTAAATAAAAGTAAATTGTTATTATTTTATTAAATATTAAAGATAATTAAAAGTACAAAGTTAATTATAATAATTTAGAAAAAAATGTTAAAAAGAATTGGTGAAAAGTGATGGGATGGAGATAGATTGTTGTAGGTGTAATAAATGAGTGATATATAAAATGATAATTGTGCCCTTTGTGTAAATTTGAATATATATTGAAGTATAGGTAATTATATGTATGTTTATAGGGGAATAANTTTTTTTTGACTTTTAGACATGATATCCTATACAAAATTTCTTTAGCCCCCCCCCTCATATTTTGTCCTGCCTCCGTCACTGAGAACAACACATACAACATGGAGGATGTGCCTCGTGTTCTGTGGGGGGTAGCTCCTTGGATACAAGGATACCCAATGAGCTGACTATCTTCTATGGTGATGTGAATGTCTTTAATGACATTACCCCTAAGAAGGTATAGATCTCTCTGATACGATCCTAGCCACTTCCAAGAGAGACTCAAAGCCTTGACTGACTTATTCCAGGAGAAAGAAGTCCAAACTTAGATCAGGAGAAGGCCCAAGCTCACGTGTAGGCTCAATTGAAGATCATTTAGTTGCTTCATCACTTTTATAGTTGTGGACACTCAATTTTGCTCGAGCCATTTTGTAAATAAATAAAAATTTTGAGCCACTTTTATAAATGACAAAGTGTATTTTGCATGATTTGAACTCACTCCATCTTAATTCAATCCCTAAACCTTAACTATTTGGGTCAAAGCCCATTTATTGATAATACCATGCATCAAATTTATTTAAGGGGGTTTTAGAATGATTATTTATCATCTCTTCCTTAACCATTAAGTACCTATAAGAGGGAAAATGTAACTTACTTGACCATGAAGCACGAAAATTAGAGAAAATGAAATTATTTGGGGATTAATTTTCATCACATTAAATTCTTGATTTGGTCCAAATCATCTCCAAATTTCAGATTTTTATTATTTTTTAATTATGATTGATTTGGTTTTAATTTCATGAATTATTCATCTAAATTATAATTAATTTTTGATCTCGATTGGTTCTCCTTTCACCTCTATAAATAGAGGACATTTTTATGGGAAAAATAACTTTGGGGAAGAGGGAAAATTTCGATTTCTCTGATATTTAGAGAGAGAAAATTTGATATTTTAGAGAGATAATTCAAGTGGTAAATCCGTAATTTCGGTCAACTTTCTTTTCTTCTTTTTTTAATTTCTCTTCATTTATCTCATTCTTGGGGTAAGTTTAGAATAACTATGGAGTAAACTACCATTCGGGTCCTTGGAAAATGTAGGCGCTAGCAGATTGGTCCCCAGATTAACGAAATAGGCAAATACGTCCCCGAATTTTACGATCGTTACTCAAATTGGTCATTTTTGTCAAGTGGAAGTTTCAAAAAATGTGATGTGGCACGTTAACTGCTTAAGTGCCACGTCAACAGTCATAAAACTAAAAAAAAAAAATGCCAACTATGTAGGATTTTGCCACATAATCATTATTACTAAAGAAAAAAAAAAGAAATTCGTGTCTTCTTCAAATTGGTCCCTGAGTTCAATTTTTATCCGATTATTTTCAATTCTTCCTCTTTTTCATCATCTTCATTCATTTTAGTTCCAAATCTTCAACATAAAATTGTAAAGTGTCCCAAAACACTTCCAAACATTCCAGTTTAGTCCTTAAAAGTAATAAAAACCCTAAAACCTAAACCATAAACCCCAAACTCTAAACCCTAAATCCTAAAAAAATCTAATTTGAGTAATTAGGTCCCTCACCCATTCTTATCCCTTTATTCTCAATTCCCCCTCTTTTCATCATCTTCATTCATTTTAGTCCCAAATCCTCAAAATAAAATTGTAAAGTGTCCCAAAAATCTTCCAAACATTCCAATTTAGTCCTTAAAAATATTAAAAACCCTAAAATCAGTGTTGTCAGAACCGCACCGGACGGTCCGACCGCCAACCGAATGTGAAAGCGAGTGGGTTCGACCAAAAAAAACCAAACTATCAGTTGGACCGGATTGAACTAGACAAAACCCGCGAACCGGGGTCCAACCGCTGGACCGAACCGGTGGTCCAACTATTTTTTTAAAAAAAATCTCAATTTTTTTTTGTTTATGCTCTCTATTCATTTTCTTATTTGGTCATCTTCCTCTATTTTGTGTTAAACTTGAAATTTGAGGGTCAAAATGTTGAATTTAATTAACTATTATGAATTTATGACTTATTAGATCTTGTTTAAGATACATTAAGTCCATTCACTTGCTTAAAAAAATGCATTTAATCTATAATCTTTAGTAGTGGAGAGAAAAATTATATTATTTAGATGAAGAAATGTATTTAGTAATAAATTAAATGCATCTCTTAAACCACAAACAAAAAATATATAGTATTTATATTTAATATATTAAAAATAATTATTTATTGAGTCATCCGGTCCGACCGATGGTTCAACCGGCTAAACCAATCAAACCGTGAACCGAATGCTTGTCCGAGTTTCTATCCGGTTCGGTTCTGACAACACTGCCTAAAACTCTAAACCCTAAAACCCAACCCAAACCAAACCCTAAAAAAAGTTTGACTTGAACAATTAAGTCCTTGACCCATTTTTATTGCATTATCCTCAATTCCCCCTCTTTTTCATCATCTTCATTCATTTTAGTCCCAAATCCTCAAAATAAAATTGTAAAGTGTCCCAAAACTCTTTCAAACATTCCAATTTAGTCCTTAAAAATATTAAAAACCTTAAACCCTAAAACCCTAAACCCTAAACTCTAAAACTATAAATCCTAAAACCTAAAACCCAAAGAACATCACAATTTTTTTTTCATCTTCATCATTATTTTTTAATCTTCATCTTCATCTTCCCATATTCCTTTTCTCATATCATCATCATCATCAACTTTGTTGGAGATTGTGCCCTAGGGCCAATCATTTTATGTAAATGTTTTGAACATTTTGATTGATTTATGGAAGATAAATCATGTTGTTATCATATTATTAGCATGTTTACTATGATAGCGTCCTTGATTAATTATGTGATAATTAATCTAAATCCGTCCCTGGTCGATTGTCCTCGTGGGAGCGAGAATGAACCAAGACCAGCATGACCTCGGTGTATGGAAATACATGCACTAGATGCTTTACGAAAGTCATGGTGCAATGAGTAAGGGGTTACAAGTTGCTGGACTGACCTGGAGAGTCCTGCATGAGTTTAGTCATAAGCTAGCCTCTCTTGTACACCTGTCACGATAGCCTTAGACCTGAGGTCTTGACTATTCCGGCAATGTAGTTGTCGAACTTTGGCCTAGTCTAACGTTGCCCGTAGCAGGGTAGCCATAAGGGCTAGGTACAGGTTTGGTTGATTGTCGTGCTGAGGAATGTGGTTGACCAAGATGGGATTTTGTCCCTCATTACGATGAGAGATGTTTAACTGGCGCCCTCGATGAGTCTGTCCAAGAAATGCGTGGCCACGCTAGGAAATGGGACTAACTCAGGGAATCGAGAAAGTTGTGGTTTGGATTATGGATGACTTTCCCGTGCCTAATCCAGGACCAAAATATCGTGTGACAATAGGGATTATGACAAGGTGGTACTTAGGTTAAGTCGTTAATGTTTTGGGATTATGACAATAGGGATTATGACAATGAAAATGTTTTGTTAATTAAAATAAGATATCAGGATTTGAATTAGAATTCAAGATTTGATTTTGAATTCAAAGATTCAAATTTTGAATTAAAGATATTAAGGTAATTCTTTAATTCAATATTGTTAGGAAATTAATAAGTTGGTTATAACTACCTAAGAGTTAGGGTTGTTATTTTGATTTATTAAATTCCCTAAAAATGAAGTGAGGATGGCGCATATCTTAGGCTTGGGATGCAAGATTTGATTTTGCATTTTGAATTTAAAAGATATGCAAGTCGAATTTTTGAATTAAATTATTAGGGTAATATTTTAATTATAAATTCAATTCCTCATGACTCATTCCAACCAATAGGAGTTGAGCAATGAAGATTTGGTTTGAAGATTTGATCTTGTAGGCCAAGAATTCGAATTGCCCCTAGGTTTTTGAATTATAATATTAGTGTAATATTATAAATCTAGATTTAGGGAATCCTAGATAATATTAATTATTGAATTAATATATCCAAGATTTTAGGGATTTACTAATTAGATTAGTGAAACCCTAATTTTAGGAATGAGGATAATATAAATACACACATTAAGGGGGCAAGTCGACTTAGTGCTTTTAGTGTGACTAAAATTCGCCTAGTTCTACTTGAGAGTCAAGAAAATTCGCCAACCCTAATTCTTGAGAGGAAAAGTCGACTTTTCTCAAGGGAGAGAAAAGTTCGACCTACACCTTTAATCTTTAGGGTTTTTGTGTGTACTTGCGCCACCCACCTATCTTGGAATCAAGAATTGTTCTTGATTCTTCAAGACTCATAGATAGTTGTTCCCGTGTTCACTTGGGAAGAAGTGCAGGAGGCTAGCACCTGGGCATCTGCCAAACTGCTCGTGTGGATTATCGGCAGAGGAAGCACACTTGGAGTGGACTTCTCAACTCGCAAATTCAAACGCGCCGAATGAAAATTTAGGTATACATCTATCTTTACTGATATAAATATAGGTAGTGGATCCTGTAAAGGAATCATAGAGAAGCAAAATTTTAATATGCTGTGTTTTTCCGCTGCGCTGACTCTATGATTTCCCAACAAACTTCTCATATCATCATCAACATCATCATCTTCTTCTTCTTCCTCCTCATCATCGCCGACCCCTCTTTCTTCTTCTTCCTCCGATTCTCCTTTCAAGATCGCAAACATCAATTCTTCATCAATTTGTTGAAATCGTCGTACCAAAATAGAGCCTCCCTGTACAGAAGCTTCTCCAGGATGCTCGCCGAAATGTAGAGGTGGCCGGTGCAGAGGAGATCGAGGAGCACGGTGAAGCAATTAAGGTTTCAATCGATGAAGTGTTCGGTCGGATCGTCGTCGGAGATTAGGTTCCAATCGTCGTCAAACATTGCTCCGAACATCGAATCGCGTTCGGCATTGGCGAGGGTTGTGGCCGTAGTTTTGAAGATCCTTCCTCCAACGTTGAATTTCACTCTGTCCTTCTGAATCCCCATGAGATTCTATAATTTGGGGAATTTGGAGAGGACGAATCAAAGGAATTAGGTTGGGACTTGGGATTCAAAACGCAGTTGGCTAACCTTGGTCTTCAAATTAACAATGACTGTCGTTTATGAATTAAGCTTTAGGGTTTGAGGTTTATGGATTTAGGATTTACGGTTTAGGGATTTAGGGTTTGGGGTTTAGTGTTTTAGAGTTTAGAATTTATATTTTTAATATTTTTAAGGACTAAATTGGAAGATAGTGATTTTTTTAGGGTTTAGGGTTTATGGTTTTAGGATTTTTAATATTTTTAAAGACTAAATTGGAATGTTTGGAAGAGTTTTGGGACACTTTACAATTTTATTTTGAGGATTTGGGACTAAAATGAATGAAGATGATGAAAAGAGGGGGAATTGAGAATAATGGGATAAGAATGGGTGAGGGACCTAATTGCTCAAATTAGATTTTTTTAGGGTTTAGGGTTTAGGTTTTAGGGTTTTAGGGTTTATAGTTTTAGGGTTTAGGTTTTAGGGTTTTTAATACTTTTAAGGACTAAATTGGAATGTTTGGAAGAGTTTTGGGACAATTTACAATTTTATTTTGAGGATTTGGGACTAAAATGAATGAAGATGATGAAAAAGAGGAGGAATTGAAAATAATGGGATAAAAATTGAACTTAGGTACCAATTTGGAGAAGACACGATTTTTTTTATTTTAAGTAATAATGCTTATGTGGCAAAATCCTACACAGTTGGCAATTTTTTTTTTGTTTTTCAGTTTAACCAATGCTGACGTGGCACTTAACGTGTCACGTCAGCACTTAACGTGCTACGTCACTTTTTTTGAAACGTTCACTTGATAGAAGGACCAATTTGAGTAACGATCGTAAAATTCGGGGACGTATTTGCCTATTTTGTTAATCTGGGGACCAATCTGCTAGCGCCTACATTTTCCAAGGACCCGAATGGTAGTTTACTCAATACCTATGTGTTAGTTCATAGGTCTCGGATGAAGGAACAATGAAGTTATTCTCTAAGGGTGTTCCAGTGGCTAAGAAATTCGATTTAAATTATGACTTTCAGTACCCGATGGGACTAAACTAAATTTCTTACCCAGAATCTAAGTTGTATTTGTAATTCCTCTCAGCTCCCCATATTTTCATAAAAGTACACTTTTAACCTGGTAACTTTTATAAAGTTTCATTTTAATCCCTGGATATTTTGTATCCAGGAACCTATTTGAAAAATTTTGGAGGGCGATTTGTAATTTTAGCCAAAAGAATTTCGGTGTGCGTTATTCTCTCTGTCGTGCGTGGTGTGTAGGGATGACAATTTCTTAGGATAGTTAAGGTACCCGCCTGTACCCGTCCAAAAAAATTATCCGATATCCGCCGGATACCAGATATCGAATAGGATACAGATAGTGAAAATTAAATATTTTTCGAATATTGAGCGAATACAAATATTGCCCTCGGATATCCTATATCCGTC
>QANZ01011060.1:0-26377 GCA_003254925.1 Chamaecrista fasciculata
TTTTCCTGCTCTGTTCATATGATTGATTTATTAATTATATTAATTTCAATAATTAGTTGTTTGTGTATAATTTGTATATAGCAATAATTGTTGGTAGAGTGTAGAGATGAGTCCAATTATGCACGGCATATATAGTTTTTAAAAGATGACGATGGAGTTAGATCAAATTAACGTGGAGTTATTAATATAATACTAATAATGAGTAATGACATGGGATTATTTATAAAGGATAAAGCCAAATGTACAGTATTGTTCATTATTGAACACACTACTGAAGTGGCAAAGAGTGAAAAAAAAATCCAAACGAAAACTGGATGCTTTTGTAGGAAAAAAAAGAATGAATATTGCATCACAATAATCAGAGCAATACCATATCTACAGAAGAGAGTAGTATTTTATAAAGCTAGCTAGCTAACCTGCCAACCCCAACAACACGTACAATAGATAAACTACATAGAATAATAATAGAATTGTTTTGAATTTTCCTCAGGGTTTCTTGATCCTTGAATCAATGGCGTAATCCTACTTCTGTCTTTTTCTTTTTTTAATTCCCTATGGAATATATATAGTTCCCTTAATTGGTCCAACTCTAATTAACCTCTCCAGATCATTCCATTAATCTAATCGCCCCTGTAGCACTAGAAAAAAAAAGAAAAAAGAAGAAGCTATATATGTATGTATGTTTGTGTGTAGTAATTAATTAATTAATTAATTAATCCGATTTTAACCCTGAAAGCGAAGATGATCGGGAGCGAGAAGTAAATGGTGATTATTGAAGAAAGAAGAAGGCTTGAGGAGGTCGTTGGTGGTAGTAGTAGTGTCGTATTGGAGATTGTTTGTCGTTTCAGGGAAAGTGCAAGAATTAGAAGTAGAAGTGATGATGTGGTATTTGTTATTGGGTGGGTATAAGAGGGACGACATGGTATTATGATGATCTTGTGAAAATTGTCGTTTGGGCCTAATTGGTCCATTGATTGGGCCCAATAATGGAGGATCTGCGTGGATGACAGCAGCATTATTATTGGAGGCAGAATGGTTATCAGAAGATAAGAAAGTGCTGAGCATAGAGTAGTCGGTGGCGTCTAAGAGATTGGAGAAAGACAGAGATTTCTGAGAAATGAGTGTGTTTTGAGGATAACTAGGATGTTGTTGTTGTTGGTAATGATGAATCTGATGAAGATGATCACCTTCACCCATCTCAACTTTATGATGATGATGATCATCAATCTCATTCTCCGGTGATGGTATGGCTGCCTCTGTTGATGATACATCAAATTTTGACTTTTTGTATATCCGGCACAGAACCCAGTCATCTAGCTGCAAATCAACAAGTAGTGAAATTAAGTGATATATACATATCAATAACAGGTCAAAATCTCATTTTGGTCCTTGAACTATAAAACGAATCATGTTTTGGACTAACGGTATAACAAATGACAGAATTTAAGGATCAAAACAGAATGCACACATCTTATAATTGAAGGACCAAACTGAGGATTTGAGGTATGTAATATATATATATATAGCTCACCCTCATGGAGGAGTCTTTGAGCTTAATGGGTCGGTTATTATGGACAAGGCGATACTCATGCATGATCCAGTTGGTTTTGACACCTTTTGGGGGTCTTCCTTTGTAAAACACAAGAGCTTTCTTGACACCAATAGCAGGAGCACTATTATTATTAATGGCTCTGCCTCTGCCTGAAGAATTCGAAGAAGATGACACAATGGTCTTGTCAGTACCAGTGGCCTTCCAATACCCTGAAGCAGCAGCCCTGTTTGGGCGAGCACCATTAGGGTACTTACGGTCTCTGGGACTAAAGAAGTACCATTCTTTCTCGCCAAACACAGCCTTAGGAGGTAAATCCCAAGGGTCAAACTTGTAGATATCAACCTCAGCGATTATAGAAACAGGCAAGGGTAAAGAGGAAACCCTCTTGCTTAAATAGTGAAGGATGAGTTCTTCATCTGTAGGGTGGAATCTAAACCCAGGTGGGAGATTCGATTGTGCTTGTGGGGCTCCCATGGTTTAATGTTATATAATCAAAGATCGATTATATATGAGATAAGAGAGAGAGAGAGAGATGTGGAAAGTAAAGCACATGGAAATGGAAGAGAGGATTGAAATTTTGGAGTGGGAAGAAAGGAAGGCAATTTAAGGAGGGAGGGATTTTGTCTGTTTGTGGGGGAGGAGATTAGGCCAATCTCCTAAAGCTAATTAAACTATGCCCAATGGGTGGGAATACTAATCCGATTAATTCAAACTAATTCGGTCTAATTTCCCTATTTCTCATGCAAACATTATATTATTATACAATTTATTAATTCAAATGGATTTTAGCACCTTTTTTTTAACAGTTTCAACGCACATGCCCAACTACAGTACTACGCGCACATATACAAAATTTGGTAATATGATTTGGCTTTGCCTTCCACAATTTTGGTGCCCAATCTTCCATTCAAATTTATGTATAAAAATAGGTGAAACACTTGTATAGATTTTAAATCAGTCGGAAAAAAAATATTTTATTTTTTAATTGGTGTATGCTTTTATAATTTATTATTATTATTTTTAAACCAATTTTTTTAACATAATTTAATCTTATTTACTAATAATTACGTATAATAAATACTCCCTCCGGTTCTATATATCTGATGTTTTAGAGATTTTTTTTTGTTCTAAAATATCTGATGTTTTACAAATTCAAGAAAACATTAATTATTTTTTTACCATTTTATCCCTATTAAATATAGTAGAGTCATAAATGAATAAGCATTTTCCAAGTATTTCTATTATTTTCAATAGGGATAGTTTAGTCTTTTTATCTCATTTTTCTTCTCATTCTAGGTGAGCTAATCATTTTCTTAATCTGTGTGTATTTAAACATCAGATATATAGAACCGGAGAGAGTAACTCTTTAAGAATAACACATAATTAACTCTTCACATTCAATTTGAAACAAATCATTTTTAATTAAAACTCGATTTGATATTATTTATTGACAATATTAATATATTAGATATAGAAATTACTCATAAAAAATATCTTGTAATTTTAGATTTATTGCATTCAAATTTAAAATAATAAAAATATGATCACATTCAAGATTTTAAGACCAAAAGTAAAAAATTATTTAAACATGTATGACCATAAATAAAAAGTTTAGAACTAATTTAAAATTTATCTCATACTTTTAGCACCAATGTGAGTAGTTGACCATAAAAATAATAATAAATTTTTTAATTATAATATTATATACTATATTTTAGAAAAATTCTTTTTTTATAATAATATTTTAGAAAAAGTCAATAATGAAACAATTGAACTTTCTAATAGAGTGAATTGTATGATAAACAAAAACAATGTATAATACCATACCAAAATAATAATAAGAATTAGAGACTTTGCGTGTCTTAACATGCACACAAATATATATGCAAAATAAATTAAAGATTAAATCACTGACTTAATAAAAAATGAGTGACCAAGTAATAAATTTTCTCTTATTTTAATTATATATAGTATTTTTATCTTAGTATAAGTGGGAGGACGATGCTACTCTTGCATGTAATATAATATAGATAAGAATTTTAAGACATTCATAAAAGTAAACAAGGAAAAAAGTCTGATTTATTAAAATAAAACAAAATACCGTTAACAATTAACATTATCCTATTGTGGGAGTGAATGGGCAGACAGTTTCTTGGAATTTGTCGTTTCTGTTAAAACCATGCTCTCTAAAGCCAACGTTATGAATGGGGGTGATGGCGGCGATCTACTGACATCATCATCCTTCTCATATGCTGACACGTGTCATCCTCACCCTCAACATGGAATGACGAATTGCATCATTGCTTGGGTGAGCAAAATTATAAACAAACAAGAAAAAAAAATTGTCTAATTGTGAGTCCCATGAAACGTAATTAAATAATGAAGAAAAGTATGGGATATGGAGAGAGAGAGAGAGAGAGAATCTGATCAGAAAATGAGAAAAATTATTATTTTAATGTTAGTGGCTGTCATCCTTGTCCGTCACTATGGGATGATTCGTCTCCAGAATTTTCATGTCCTAATTTAAGGATAATCTTCTTGGATTTAAGACAAAAAATCATTATTCTGTTAATTTTGTTACGGATAAGTTTTCAGGTAAATAATTAAAGTTTCCTTTGATTAGTCAAATAAGTTTTCAAACATTAAAAATTATCATTTAAAATTTTTTTCATAAATTTTAATATATGAGATGTTCTATTAACTAAGCAGAAGAAACCTTAAAAATGTTAGATAAATCCATTTATAACCATCACACACAGCAAGTGCAAGAAAATAATATATTTCGTTTTGGTTCAAAATAGGTAAACCCCTAACTCTAGTTAAGTCAATAACGAATCGTCTAAGCTAAATGGAAACTAGACATTTTAGTTGCCATCAAGTTCTTTTTCTAATTAAAGGCTTCGTATCAGCCACACAATTACTATATAAAAGTCTTGTTTTTTTTTTTTAGCTCAAACTCTAAAGCATCAGCCACAAGTTTTCTTAAGTAGCATTTTTATAAATTAATTTAGAACAGTATGATTTTTTTAAAACTCGCAAAACATTGGACACAAAGCAGAACATTTTTAGGATCTAGCTTACCCTTAGACTGCCGCCAATAAATGATTGGTTATGAATAATCTAATAAGAAAATAGATTAAGATCTTAAAAAAAGAAAAGTAAAAGTGAGATATTAAAAACAAACAGAGAGACACTCTAGAGATAAAACAATTTTGTTTATGAGATCCACACTTATGTTTTATACTTTTTATATAATTATCAGCTTAAAAAGATATACACATTTGTTTTAGAGATTTTCTTTTTGAAATTAAAATTTGAAAGTATATAGTTAATAAATAATTAGGATAAAATTGAACAGAAGTGTCAAGTAAGACATATAGGTAACCGAGGAAGAAAATTAAGGAAATATTAAATCAAAAGAGTACAAGAGGGTACTACCTCATTAATCTCATGGATTTAATTAAGACGGGAACAAGGAAAGATAAAAGAAGAATGGGTCAAAATCTCATTTTAGTCCTTAAATTATAGGGTGAATTTGGTTTTGATCCTCAATTTATCATTTGTTGGACCATTAGTTCAAAATGTGATTCTAATTGTCAACTCACTTATTAGAGCACTTATGAGAGAGAAATAGTCTTAATTAAGTGTCCAACTTAGAGGCAACAATAGAAAATAAACAAAATTACATTTTGGAATAATGATAGAACAAATGAAAAAATTTGAGGAATAAAATAAATTTAAAGACTAAAATAAAATTTATCTTATAATTTAAAGATCAAAAAGAGATTTTCTTTTTTTGGCCTGAATCAAAAAGAGATTTTGAACAAGAAAGAATATGTTGTATGCTGAAAAGAACATGAAGAAGCAAATCAATGAAGAAAAGGGCAATGTAAGGATTTCCAAATGGATCGGAGCTATTAATTAGAGTTTGAAACGTCAACAAGCCACAGTTCAATTTCAATGACACTCATGCATCGATCTGATATTAATTGATGCCATTTACAAGCTGGAATGAAGATAATCAGTGTATATATCAATCAAATCAATCACAACGATTCTTCTTGTTGCACTAACATTAATTAAAACTAATCAATCCAAAGCATGAGTTTCTCTCATTTTGCTAAGTGCACCTCAATTATTGGACCACATGGCCTCTTAAAGAAAGAATGTGGATAAGTCACATACTTTTGGAGTACCATACCCTAAAAAATATCCTCTAGTGTTCTGATAATATTGTGGTCCATATACACTACTTTGTTGACCACTCCATACTTTGCTTAAATCGAAAGAAAACTTCTATTATACGTATTATACAATTCCTACCCTTTTTTCTATTTCTATAAAAAAAAAATGCATGCTTACAGAGTACAGGGGGTTTTGTCTAGTGAGATCAACATTCGATGAGAATTCAATTCTTCGCTTCATTCTCTTAATTAATTTTCAGATGTTTTCACTTTCACGGTATATCAATTTAAATTAAAGAAAGGCTTAAGTGCACTTTTGGTCCCAATACTATGACTAAGGTTTCAATTTGGTCCCATAACTATTTTTGTTGCAGATTTGGTCCCAAACCTTCGCAAAAAGTTTCACCGTTAGTCCCCTGGTCACTTCCGTCCAATTTTCGCCNCCAAAAGTGCACTTAAGCCTTAAAGAAAATAGTAGAACTCAGCTTAATTAATTACCAAGAAACAATTTCCAAAAACAGAAAAAAAATGTAGATATAAGATTGCTTTGGTTTTGCTTGTACCCTTCTTCAAGTATCTACACACAACGTAAGCATAGAGGATTAGGTGGCTGGTGATAATTTATACCACGTTTAATTAGCTATACCAATACATTCTTGTACAACCAGTTTTTGGATATGGTAACATTTTTTTTTTGGCCAAAAGATATGGTAACATAGATACAATATTAATATATGAAAGGGAATCCACCTTTATTATTTTGACTATTAATGCAATTTAAATTATTTTTAAATTTAATATACAGTACCATTTTGAAAAACTAGGGATGTATTTAATTTAAGGAAATAATTTTTATTTTCATTTATTAAACTTTCAATCGTTTAAAAACATGTTTATTTTATAAAGTCAAATTTTGTTTCTCATTTATATTTAAATTTTGTTAACTTGAAAAATTAAAAAATCTATGTATTTTTAGTTTGATTATTATTAAATAATAATATTAATAGTTAAATAATTTTATTTCATGTAAAGTTATGAAATATCAAATGTTAGTTTTTAGAGACTTTTTTTTTTGTTTTTACGATTTCTATTTTCAGTCTATTTCTAAAATNTTAAATATTCATAATTTTTAATGAAAAATTTAAAAATTACAAGTTTTATTCATAATATATGTCATATGTATTATTATTTTCTTTTATATGTCATGTTAAAGTCACCAAAAATTGATTTATATTTTAAAATTTATGAATATGTGTCGTGTCGGTGTCGTACGAGTGTCGGACACTGACACGTGTCCGACACGGCGACACGCCCTCAAAATGAAGTGTCTATGCTTCTTAGATTATAACCAACGAATAATCCACTCTCAAAATTGTTGAAGATTTTGACATTTATTGTAATTTTCTTGGTGCCTTTTTACGCATGGTTATTATTGTTTTTCCCTCTTTAATTTTCATTTGGATAACTTCTGTTTTAGTTTCCTATGAACCTCACTTTTCTAAATTTGAGGACATCATTCAACGCAAGTTAAGATAACATCCATTACTGTGTATATATAGTTTTCCAAGAATGTTTTCATACTCTTTGAGTATAATACTAATCGAATCTCATTTGAAGTATTTCAATCCTTATCTACAGAGTTTTTAGGGGTTCAAACTTCTAATATTACAGAAACCCTACATATATGATCAATGAACAGGAAAGAAGACATTGACAGACAAAAATGAATGTAACAGAGGTAAGAACAACAAAATATTTTTGACCAAATTGAGGTAGCAAGGTTATATACTGAAATAAATAGTTTTTTTTAATGAATAAAATAATTGAGAATCTTATCTGAGACTGAGAGGAACTGGCACGTGCATGAGAACAGTAGAAGGTAATAAATCATGAATATATAATTGGAATTACTTGCGCAGAGTGTGGATGACACATTGATTATGATTGGGAAAGGGATATTATAATAAGCAGCTCAAAATAAAATACACAAGCGCATGCAAACCTCCAATAGTATTTATTATTTAATAAAACATGGGCTCGTGCTTGTCCTCTAGGTCAGAATTCTCAATTAATTTGGTCAAGATAAGTTATACCAAAACAAACAATGAATCTACCCCAAGCAATCATTTTCGAGATCTAATCAACCACAAAGCCAGCCACGTCAATCTCTCTCCTCAATATCATTTACTCATTAGACAAAATCAACGTCGTTTACTAGTTACTACTAATGCTTCATCCTTAACCACAGATACGATACATCAGTAATTCTATCAGGACATGCTAATTGATAAAACCTACGTGTCACCCCTAGGATCATCCAAATGGCAAACACCTGTTATACTTGTTCCTGATATTGCTAATCACATTTGCAAAACTTTTATCTCTTTCTGAAATTAGCATATACCTAATGAAATTGGCTTCCTTCTTTTTTTCTCTTTTCAGATAAGAAGATTGGCGAAAAGCAGTAGGAACATGAGGTGACTTGAAATGGCACATAATCCAATTATTGGACATTAGCTAGTTTCTCCTAGCATCTGGGTTGCTAATAGTTTAAGTTTAAAAGAAAATAATTATAAGGGATTTTGAAGTCCCTTATATTATATGTAATTTCTCTTTAATCAAAGAGACATGGATTTGGAGCAAGGATTCTCAAAATGGAAAGAATGGCTTAAAAGTTAAAAGAGTCCCAATGGCAGGGGAGACTTTCATTCAAAGGGATGGTGAAGTGGAACAGGGACGTCCTGCTTCTCTGGGGCGAAAGGGAAAATGGAAATGGGTCTTTGAACTTTGAATTAAATCATACTGAAAAGAAAAGAACATGGGTATGATAAAATCATAAACCAAAAAGAGTGATGATTATCCACAACTCATGACTTCTGTCTTGTGATACACATATCCTTCAAATTAAAGATACTTTTCATAGGATCATAATTTCTCCTAGATGGAGCGTCTCCATACCGTTTTAGGGTTACACGAAGGAATACGTTTGAGCTTTGAGGTCAGAAAAAGCAGGATGCTAAGGCTTGGCTTGTAAATATCTAACGGTTTCTTTCTTTTATTTATTTTTGGGTAAAGTTGGATATTAGACTGTACCAAAAAAAAAAAGAAGTTGGATATTAGACTGTTATTCCATAAGATGCCCTCCTACATTGACTAGCCTATAGATAACTTGTTCACCTAAAATTCTAATACCCACATGCCGAATGCTGAATGCCGAGTGGCGTATATCATTATTCATTAGTACCATACAGTATCCAGAAAGAATCTTCATGCTCCATGATGGACTACATCATCTACTCCTCTGTATCAGGTACTTTTTCCAAAAAAAATATTATCTTATATATTGTTATTTTAGTTTCGTTTTGTTTAAAGTTAATAGAAAATCAATATCACATCATCACATCATATAACCAAAAAGAAAGCAATACAAAAAGACCATTGGTGCTCATCAGTTTATAAGGTTAATCTGTAAATTTTCATTGGTAGTAATGGTGATTTTATTTATAATCTGATGTAGCATTTTTTTGAACTTTAATATACTTTCAATTGAAATTAGATAATGAAATGCAACTGAATGTCATGCCATACCGTTCACAAAAGGATTCCAGTGACATGATCTCCATTCCAATCCCCTTGGATGATGAGACAAATCTTACCTGGATTTTCAGGGGTAAGAACAAGCATACATAAATTCAACTATCTCCAATTTTTATATAAAAGATAAGGATCAAAGGCGTGATCGGTGATCAAAAACAGATTTCATTGGCTGTAACAGTGAGTTGGTAAGAGATCTTGACTAGTTAAGCATGCCGAAAATTACATATAGACACATCCTAGACCAGTCAAAGGCATAAAAAATACATAATTGGTTAATTCCCAACCACCATAAAGTCTTGATTGTGACTCCTGTAGTTTTCCACGTGTAGTTTACCTAATCTATTGGATTGCACTTATCCAATGTCAAAATAACCATCCAGCAGTTTCTTCTACTTTCCAATAATGCCTTCTGCCTAACCTCAAACTATTCCACCCACTGTTTAGCCCTTAAAACCCATGCACACATTCTAGCTCATAACTCAGATCTCCACCAAGAAACAAGATTTCTGCAATTAATTAATGCCACTCGTGCTAAAACTAGTGTGTTGAAAAATTATAGTGTCAAATGCATGTTAGGTAAGATTATCTCGTTTTGAGTATTTCATTCAGGAGAGTAGCCAGTCTAAATTTAAGAGGGAATTGTTTCTGAATTTAAATCCATTAGTTGTCACAAAAAATTAAGGGGTAAAAAAAAAGAGCTTATTTTGGCCAAATAAGATATTATTGGTGAACATGGAGAGAAAACTAAGTTGGGATTTTATTTTCAAAAGGGTTTAAACTCGGACAATACTGAGTATGGAGAGGAAACTACATGTTGCTTGTGAAGAGTACCTTCTCAATCTATTTGGAGCCTTTAGCAAATAAGGTCAAATTCAGTCTCAAAAGTGGACCGTTCATTTCACGGTTAAACAAACAAAGTTAGTTATATATCTCTTATTTCAATTCTGAATGCGACGAATTCTGAGTTACGAGTTACTCTTAATAAGTCATTTTTCTTTTCATTTGGGACCGTCAGCAGATGAGATCAAATCGGGTTCGAAAGTAAAGTTGGGACCAAAAAGTAAGAAATTATGAAAAATTAGTTCCAAACCCACTTTCAAGCCTGATTTAATCTCATTTACTGATAACCCCAATTGAGTAAAAAAAAAAAACAGTCACTCTGAACTCGTCACATTCGGATTTGAAACAATAGAGAGATGACCAATTTCGTTTGTTTGACTGTGAAATGAGCTGCCTACTTTTGGGATATGATTTGACCTCGTTTGCTGACAGTCCCAACTGGATAGAGAAAATACTCGTTGAAAGCAACACGTAGTTTTGAATGCGACACATTCGAACTTAAAATTAGAGAAATATGACCACATTCAATAATTTGGGACCAAAATGAAAAATTTTGCCAATATTTCGGACCAATATGAATCTTTTGAAACGTAGAGGACCAAAATGAACATAAGGGCATACATTTAGGACCACAATTTATGGATTTTAAACTTGTCAAGGTGAGAAACACCAAAATTATTGAACAACCTTTTATTGTCAAAGTTAGCATCGTCATTCAAAACTTCATTTACATAGATTTTATAAAAAAAAGGGATCCAAGACAACGGTCAACGGGGTACCTGTCAATTCGCTTTTTAGTGCTCTTACAAAAGCTCCATTGTTTTTTTCTTTAATTTTAAGAGAAAAATAAGTATAATATTTTTAGTTGATGGAACAGTGCAATGCTGTGTGTATTACAGTCAAAATTTGAATAAGTAAGCTGTTAGAGATCTGAACCAGAATATGCTTAGAGTAACCTAATTAGCAGGTGTTAAACTAAAATGAAGAGATTTTGAAAACTCTAAGCTACAGACACTCAAGTGATAAACAAATACATAGAATGAAGATGGAAAATCTAAATCTTCCAATATATTGGATAGAAAAGAAAGAGAAGTAAAGACAGTCAAGAAATCTGGTGGCAAGATGACAAATACATCAGTTCAACACAATGGCAGGGGAAGACCAAACATTTCGCACCCAACCAACAGTGTAGTTATTCACTAAAAAGAAAAAGAAGAAAAACTTACTGTTCACTGGTGAAGATTGATGGCAGCTCAACAACATAACGGATTGATGTAGTTTCTCAACATTGCTATTGCAACTGTGAGCTGATGCAACGCAACTGCAAGACATGAGCAGAAAGAAATGCAAGTTTGAGAAAGGAACAGAGCTGCAAGTGGGACATGAGAAACAACAGAGCTTACTGCCCTGGACAAATCTGATAAAAAAAACATAAGTGTTGAACCCTTTTTAATTGAAAAAAGAAGAAAGAAAGAAACCAGGATGATGGTTCAACGGCTCAAACAGGTCAACAAGTCACTATAAACTCGGCCGGGCAAACCTAGGTTACTTGCAAAATGGTCCAAAAGATCAGAACAGATCAGCTTGAAACACTTTGTTAGTTGAACAAGCAGAACTGGTCCAATTAATAATCTGAATCGATTAAAATAAAAACCCACTAAAACAAAAATAAAAAAAAGATACTATTATAGTATATTATTGCATAAA
Organism: Chamaecrista fasciculata; assembly: GCA_003254925.1. Taxonomy (NCBI): domain Eukaryota; kingdom Viridiplantae; phylum Streptophyta; class Magnoliopsida; order Fabales; family Fabaceae; genus Chamaecrista; species Chamaecrista fasciculata. Next base: position 11,881 of record QANZ01011060.1, read on the forward strand.
TGTTGACATGCAATTCATAACCTAATAATATCATTTCTCTTCACAAAAGATCACTGCTCTTGATATTCTCTCCTCTCTCCCTCTCTCTCTCTCTCTCTATATATATATATATATATATAGATAATACAGAGAAATTAAGATTAAAATGTTACATAAATGTCTGGACTTGAACTTGCACTCTCATTTTTTGTTGTTTGATGTCTACAGGTTGGGCTACTTTACTTGTTTCAATATTAAAAGCACGCCCAACATGTCACAAGATGCCAAGACGAGGCACATTGCCATCTGGTCATCAATTTATAGCAAGCAATGGTAATCAGATGAGCATTGTAATTGAAGTCCAAAACAAGAACCCCAATACTGATATAGACTGTAAAGAATTAAGGTGATACTACAAAAGGTTCTTCCCTCCATACAAGCCTTGGCAAAACCAGCTATACGTCCAACTCCAACCAGATGATAGTGATACACTAAGTTCAACTTCAACCTAATGATTGATGATATATAAATTAATTTCTTTAAAAAGAGATTACTTGGTTTGCATTTGGCCTATCACCTAAAAGACGAAAGGCTACGTGGCTAACTATGGAAACTAATAAACATGTCCACAGGTACAATAGTGGGGAAAACATTCCATGGTGTCAAGGACATTTAAGAAACTAGTGGAAACTCAAATCCAGGAGTGTTCACAATTTGCATTCAATCCTCTCAAGCAATCATCCAGATTTACTGGGTTGAACCCATGTCATTCTTAATAAAATATAGAAAGGCTATCCATTATAGATAAGTGAGTGGAGCTCTAGTCTACAAATATTCACCGAGGCTAGCTATTAGAAAAAGGAACAATTTCAAGCCATGGTTTGCCAAGTGTAAATCATTAAAGACGTATACCAAAATCAAACCTCATGCTTATGGTAATTAAAGTCTGCATATACATAGAGAAAAGATGCCATGCCCCTTTTTGGAACAACAACAACAACAACAACCAAAGCCTTATCCCACTAAGTGGGGTCGGCTATATGAATCAACTGACGCCAACGTGTTCTATCCTTGCACATGTCAACCGTAAGGTTATTGATAGCTAAATCTTTTCGGATAGTTTCTGGACCAATTGTAAGAGAAAAAGAAAAGCCTTTTTGGAAGAGAAAAAAAAATGAAAATGTATCATTAGGACCAATTGTTACCAATATATTATTACTCCCAAAAAGAAAAGCCCTTCTCTCTGACTACCCTTCTAATCTCAGGTTGGTGAAGAAAATCTTTTTCCTTATCATGTTTACAGGGTATAGCCTTTGCATTCTTTCTCAAAGTATCAATTTCCAGCTTACTCTGCCCTAACTCTGTTTTCTGGTCCTCCATTACATGTTTCCCCGAAAGCCATGCCTGAAGCATTTCATTTGTTTTTGGCTCTGGAAGGAAGCCTTTCTCCTGCATCTCAATATAATATTTGTGTGCTTCTTCCAGCTTTCCATTCAAAAATAGCCCATGAATCAATACAATATAAGAGCTACGATCAGGGTTGACTCCACTTTCACTCATCTCATTCCATAACTTGAAGACAATATCAAGCTGGCGCCATCGACTAAACTTTCTTATCAACTTTTGATAAGTCTCAGTAGTTGGGCGGCAGTTCAGTTTTCTCATCTTGTCCAGAAGTTCAAATACTTCTTCCTTGGTCCTTAGGGTACGGAAGAAAGCATGATAAGTTGGAATTGTAGGCGACAGACCCTTCTTTAACATCTCATTTAGGAGTTCTTTAGCTTCACTGGTTTTGTGGGCTTTACAAAGAGGACTGATTAGTGAATTGTAAGTAATTACATCTGGAGAAGTACCACTGTTTTCCATTGTTCTCAAGAGATTGATGGCGTCTCTTACAAACCTACCCTTTGCAAAAGCATGAATAACTGCATTATAAACCTTCTTATCAGGAGAAATCTTCATTTTCTTCATCTGGTCAAACAGCCTGAATACCTTGTTAAGTCTAGAAGTTTTTGAATAACAAGAGATGATACAAGCATAGGAGACAACGTCATATTGGATTCCTCTCTTGCCCATTTCCAGCCAAATTCTCTCTGCATGACGTGTGCTACCAATCACATTACACCATCCATTCAAAATAATGTTAAAGCTTTTGGTCTTAAAGGGGAACACATTTTTGTTGCAGAAGAGTAAGTGCTCAGCATCTTGCACATTCTTGTACCGACAAAGGGCAGAAAGAAGGCTCTGAAATTCCTCCAATCCAACTTGAAGGTTAAACCGTTTAAAAGCATAGAAAGTATTTATAGCCCTCCCAACATCATGAACGGCACAGTATCTCCTGATCATAATCATGAGAGTTTGAGGGGTGACAAGAGATGGACCAGTGTTGCCACGCTTCATTTCCTCAATTAAAGTCCAAGCAGTGTCAAACTTCCTCATTTTAGCAAGGATAGCAATCATGGAATGGTACTCACGAACTGCATGAGCATAATTCTGTTGCTTGCCTGCCCACAGAAAAAAGGTGAAAGCTACTTCCCAGTCATTACGAATTCTTGAAAGTACCTCCACAACCAACTCTGAGGATACTGTAATACTGCATTGCTCAAGCTTGAATTTAATTTCAGATGGTCCGCTCCCTGGTCCGCCCAATATGTCCAAAATGGCTTTTACATCTTGGGTAAGACCATCGTCCGTCAAATCTAACTGATGAGAGTGAGAATCGTTCTTCTGATCATCAACCTCCTCCTCCTCCTCATCATCATCACCACCCGAGGCCTCATCAAAGCCTAAAGAATGGGCATCAGAAGACACTCCAACGTTTGTGGTCGGAAACGAAGAAGAAGAGAACAGGACCGAGAAACCTAATTGTGGTGGAAACAAAAAAGTGTCAGACACTGAAGGCTTGAAGAAATTGCAAGCGCCGGTCAGGGGCTGCTCAAGTATTCGGCTGTGGGTAACACGGCATAAATTTTGATGGATGCGTAGCACTAGAGAGAACAAAGATAAGTTAGACCTGCTTCGGATCATGGGGTCAATTCACTCTTTGAACAATTGCAACTGAACGGTGATGAATAAAGAGCGAAGCTCATTGCTATCCATCGAAATTGGAAGGCGACGAGAGGCCCTAAATTAAAACGAAGCAAGCATCATAAGAAAGACGACTCAAGAATATCACTTTATAGGGTTGTGAAACCAGGAGCGTCAACTGTTTGTTAAAATGCCCAGAAGAAACGAATTTCAGACGACCAATAAAATGCAACTATATATAATACAATGCGCATCGATATGTATGGCCATGAAAACAATTACGTTCCGAGATGCTATGAAGAAACGAACCTCAATTTTCGCAGCGAGGGACCACAATCAAGACGGAATAACATGCAGCAGTGACAGTGTAGGAGAACTTCTAAGCCAAAAACGACAAGCAACACCGCAAAACGCCAGAACAACAGCAAAAACACAGAACGCAAAGTCCCAACGCCAGTTCTGTCAGCTAGGAGGAGAAGAGAGACAAACCAGATCTCCTTGTCCGCGTTTTTGCAGGCGATATCTGCGAACGCATCTTCTAAGTTGTAATCTATAAAATTAGTAAGCACTAAGCAGTAACCCACAGGCCACTTCAGGCCACTTCAGACGAACGGTAACAATCCGCCACCACCACGCATCTCACCAAAGTTTCGACTTTTGGCCACAAGATCCACAACCACCTTTGAATCTGACTCCAAAAGGATATTTCTAAACCCAGAGAAATCCAAGCTAGCTTCAAAATCTCGCACATTCCCCAATTTTGTTTTTTATCACCAATTTTGTTGTTAAAATTTTATATTTTAATTAATTTTATTCTTTATTTTTCTTAATCAAATATTAATAATAGATTTTAGGTGATTAGTGACATGAAATGTAAAATTAATACGAAAATTCAAATCTTAACTTAAATTGAAAAATAAGATAAATTTTATTATTAATTTATTAAAAGAATTAATAAAAAATAAAATTAACTAAAATGTAAAATATTAAAAATAAAATTAACAGTAAAAAATATTGGGAAAAAGTTGAAAATTGAAGTAAAATTAGAGGAAAAAAAGTACTTTTGCCTAATTAAAGTCACAACATACTTCTGATATATTTCAAAATAAATTTATATATCTGTTATGACTTATGATTCTATGATGAATGAGAAAATTAAACTCCTATCTTCTTAATGTTTTGAATAATTAGATTAATCCCTTACAAGAAGTTTATTTACATTTTTAAAGTAGTGAAAATTAAAATCATGGCAGAGTCCTATTTTGGTCCTCCAGTTATGCTCAGTGTTCCAAATTGGTCCTCCAATTATTTTTCATTCCATATTGGTCCCCCAGTTACGCAAAACTTGGCAAAGTTGGTCCCTCTAACAGTTTCCATCCATTTCTCCGTTAAAAAAAAAGAAAAAATTGATTTTTAACTCCTAAAAGATTAAATTTTTTGCATTAAGGACTTTTTTTCTATAATGGATCAAAATATAAGAAATAAGAAATAACTTGGGGGTTTTAGTTTATTTCACACAAAAACAATACGAAATGGATAGAAACTGTTAGAGGGACCAACTTTACCAATTTTGCCAAGTTTTGCATAACCGGAGGACCAATATGGAACAAAAAATAACTGGGGGACCAATTTAGAACACTGAGCATAACTGGGAGACCAAAATAGGACTTTGGCCTAAAATTATTTAGTCATTAATGGACATCTGACATACAGCGGATTTGTGAAATATTATACATGGATCGTGAGTCATAAAAGACAATATATATTTTATTGGTCAAATTGATATCAAGGCAATGTTAATTGGATAATTAATATGAATTTATAGGTATATTGTTTTTTTAAAATAATATTTAATAGGTATATCAATTTTTATATGACAAAAATCTTATATACTTTAGAGTGAAGCACTTTTCATCTTGACTTTAGGTCTTTAGGACAGCCTTTGGTATCAGAGCAACCAAGGTAACTAGATTCATTAAGCATGCAAAAGGACCTTCACACTTCATTTCCTCTCACATTCTACACATAAAAACGCACCTTGCAGAAAGAATTTTCATTAATCTTCTCCAAAACTTTGGCTAACTCATATGCATTTAAATGTGCATGTGAAGTCTCACAGCCAACAAGAAATGATAGAGGGGATGGGACTATTATCACTAACAAAACCATTTTCGTAAAGTAAATAGAAGAAAAAAAATGGTATTACCATGTCGCCCATCCCCAAGACCATAGATGAACTAATTGAATCAAATCAGTCTTCCGGAGCTGTAAATCAGATATTCTCAGAAGTAATTACAAATGAAATTCAATGAAGATATATATATTCCAATCTCAATTCAGCCTGACTGCAACTTCTGGTCATCATGAAATGGCAGCATTTCACCTCAAAATTTATGTGATATAAACGTGTGTCCCAAGATTCCGGATGAGTAATCTAAATGCCGATAATGGTTTCATTATGTTAACGATGATACAGCTTCTATGGCACTACCCAGGGGCCACGCTGCTTCAACAAGAGAATCCTGATATTTAACTTTCTTCACCAAAGTAATCTCTTGCCACGGATCTAGGCCTGTCAACAAATTCAGAGTAGGAAGATGACACCATTGCTCAAATTTCAAAAAGAACATCATCAACAAGCATAAATATCCAAAAAGTGGTCGGAAACCTACCAAATCCATCAACAAGTAAGGTATACTGGTATACAAGATCCATGCATAAATAGGGTAGATTTCCCTCCTCAACGCGAGTATAAATGGATTTGGCATCCTCAAGCTTTGTTTCACAAGCACGCTTGGCTGCATCCTCAAAATCCACAGGATGAACTTTGGCAGTAGGTAAGTTCGGATCAGCAAAACCAGCCTATGAATAAGGTTTATTATTAGCAAGGCCGTGCCACTAGTAATAAGACAAAATGACTTTTCAGTACTGGTTCTAAGGTTTGATTGATAAAATAATAAATACCTCAGCAGCCCGATCAAAGAAAAATGAGGCCACAAAAAGATTTTTCTGTCCATCACCGCCTCCTCCATTCCATATCCCACCAAAAGTACACTTCATATGAGTGCATGCCGACTCATTACCTTTGAGAGCCTTATGAACCATACTTTTGCATTCATTCAAGCTTGAGCCCGAAGGCAAGGCTGAGGCCTTATATGACTGTCCTCCATAATTGTAAGATCCTAACAAACATCAAAGTACAATTGATATTAGCATTATATGCTTATTGCAAGGAAAAGAAAAGAATTTGCAAATTTCAAAACACAGTTTTCTCAATAGACTGATTGATTGTAAAATAAATATTTTTTGGTGTGTGTGTGTGTGTGTGTGTTCTTTTTTTTAAAGGGGGAGGGGGGAACCTGGCAACAAATTATAAAAACGCAGGTACAGGTATGCAGAAAGGAGAAATTGTATTTACCATCAAAGCCAGATAAGATACAAGGGTTGTCTGAACTACCAGAAACCTTCAAAATCTCTGCACGTGCTGCTAGCAGTCCATATCTCAAGTAACTGAAAGCAAGATGTTAAAAACCTATTAGCCATGGAAAATGGTACTGCAAAGTACCTATCCTCCTCTATTAGTAAAATTAGCTAATATGAATATCATAGCTAAAGAAAATGCAGAAGGACTCAGGCTCATGTTTTAAGTTCCCTTAAGCTTTATATGTTATAGCAATCAAGCTAAAGTAAGAAACGAACCTGTGAACATAGAGGTAGTATTTTCTCCCCCTTAAGAACATCTCCTTTACGTATGGATCCACTCCATCAGGTACTTTTGGAGCCTTGGCAGCATCAGCATCAGAGATGGCATATGCCATTTGAACAGATCCACCGCCAAGATCAACTACTCCAACAGTCTTTGAATAAGCTTTTCCCAAGTTTCCCAATAGATAGTTAATAGTCACCTAAAACAAAAAAATTGGCAAGGTAAGATAACCCATATTTTATATCTGTTCCACAAAAGACAAAATTCCAAAGATCTAAAAATTGGATTCAACTCAGTTTAGATTGATTCTAATTTCTGACAACATATGTAAACCATCAATCTCTGCTATCAATTATTGTATCCACTATCAAAGAGTAGTTTCTCATGATATCGGGATTAATTCAATGAGATACTTCAAACTTCATCAAATTACTTTTAAACTATAAAACATTTCCTTCCGTCTTAAAGTGACAACAAACGATAAAGGATAACATGAAATGTAGCTCAATGGTAAGACTTAAATAAATATTTATCATGGAAGGACAATCAAAAGAATTTACATTTCAGTACTCTAAATTATCAATGTATAATGTGAAAGTAATACTGAGAAATACAAATCTCTTTCTCTCTCTCACACACACACACTTCTGTTGTCAGGTTCCTTTGGAATGCTAAGAACATATTAGATCCTCGTAACACAATGGTGGGCCAAGAACCAACCCATAAAGACAGACACAACCCCATGACCTCACTGTCCGCTATCTACTCTACCATTCTTTTGTATAATAATTTGTTTTTTTAATATATTGTTCGTATTTATCTCTACTTATTATATGATTTTGGAGACTCACCATCAAAAGGTCCAAAAAAGGCATACATAATAGTATAGGATATAGATGAAGTACAACACGAAGAAAAAAAAAAGACAAAAATAAAGGGAAAAATCAGAAGAATGAGGAAATAATCTTAGCTAATTAGTCTCAAATCTATTCATTCTTTTGTTGATAGTAAAAGTCTATAATCAAAGAGAACACATTTAACCTAGTTCTTTCTTCCACGCCCTGCTAAACCCCTTTGAACACTTTCAAACCGTAAAATCACCTTAAACCACCAAGTAACATAACAAGGGCAGATTATAACTATTTGATCTAGGTTAATAAAAGGTTGTCCAATGAAAATTCTCCTATAGATGTATACATAGTAAATGGTACAGAGTTATTGCTGATGTGAACAAGTTAAGACTAAAGAGCATAGTGAAAATCAGTTAAATTCAAAATTGAGTATTAATATTAAACTACAAGATGCAGCTGCAGCCAAAACTTGAAAATCTAACAAAGTCACTCTCCAAAGTTTTCTTATTTTGCAGGAAAAGAGGATGAGAGTGCAATGGGCAGTCAACTAAAAGTATCAGTAGACAACCTTTTGTATGAAACATAAATTGCAGACAAATATGCAATTTGTTTCAAATAAATTTATTCCAGAAAACAAAACCAAGTTTCAATAATCCTAACAAATGAGTTCATAAAGCATACCCATTGATAAGCACCTTCTTGGGTCCCATCCAGCACGGTAACTGCATCAGCCTCAGACTTTAGGGTGCTCTTTTCCCTAAGCAAATCCCTAACCTTGAATATATCATTAGAAAACCTTGTAAGTTAAAATGGTTGATTGGCTTCCAAAGCATTCAACAAAATAAGATGTAGCAATACTCACTGCTTGCAAGATCCTATCAGAAGCATCTCCTCCCAAAGCCCTCAAACCTGCCGTTGCCTGTATTATGATATCATTTCAATTTTCCTCCAGTAACTCCAACGTAAAATGAATTTTTTGAAACAGTAGAAATAAGATGGCAATGGGACGAGAAATACCCACCCCAACTCTGACCGGTGTCTTTGGGCGTAAGTCACGGGGAACAACACTTTCCGCTTTGTCTAAAAGGGAAACGAGGGAATTAGCGGCGTCCAGCGGATTTTTAGCGTATGCACTCAAGCCGGGTTTAATCTAAAAAGAACAATTAAGACTGTTAGAAATTAAGAGAATGACGAATAATAAATGACACGACTAAGTGCAAATTATGAAGGAAATGCAAAAGACATAATGATGTCACCTGCACGAAAAGCTCAAGATCTTGGCCAATGTGAACGAGATCTAAATTGTGGTCAAAATGGAAGACATGTACACGGCTTCCAGAACTTCCAGCATCGAAGATGACGGCAAAAGTGTTGGGGGATTTCTGATCGGGGCTAAATTTACGATGAGTGAGAGCATAGTCCTGGATGGACTGGTTGGAAGAGTTTGCAGGCATCAAGTAGAGTACAAAAGTGATGAGAAGCAGTGGGACTGAAACCACTACCAAAGCCCCTCGGAACCTGTAGATCTTATCGGTTAAAGACTCTTGACGAGCGGGCCGTTTAAGCATTTTGCTAGATTCGAATTCGGGCAAGTGTTGATCGGCGGAATGCGACGGCGGAGAATTGTTTCCCTGACCTTCAAAAAGATCAGCGGAGGATGGCGATCGGTACCGGATCTGACCGTTCCCAGAGGCAGGGGGACCCTTCAACTGCTTAGATTCTTGTAGCGGCTCCAGCTCTCTGTCTTTGTAATTTTCTACAAATCGATAGAAAATAAGACACACAATCGGCAGCCAATTCGAAGAATCTGAAAACGACGACGACGGCAGACTCTGAAAGTGAAAGCAGCAACAGAAATGCCTGTTGCCTAAGGTGTTAATGACGACGGCAGACTCTGAAAGGAATTCCTGTTGTAATTATTTCTCTCTCTCTCAATCTGTGTTTTGTGTGTCAGTGTCTCCTGGAATTGCTTATATGTAACTGTAATCACTCAATTGTAATGAAAGATGAAAGAATAGCAAGACGGGGCCTCCGAATCGGACTCAGACAAGTGATCTGAATCTTTCAACGTTCGCGCTTTCGTATACAAATGAAAACGGGAACGTTTTGTTCTCTACACGCTTTCAAGCTGAGTGACAATTTGCGGTAAAGATCTCACAAAGTTTGAACTTTGCTTTATACTTTATACTTTATAGTATACGCTTCCGTATGCGGTACAAAAAGTGTCTTAAAAGTAAAAATTAATCTAATCATCTATTTAAAATTCTAATTTAATTTATATAATTCGTTTTTTAAAATTAACTTTTATCTTTTATGAGAAATTTAAGCTTTAGTTTTTATTAATCTAGTAGTTTATAAATGTAATATTTTTACATTTAACCATTAAATAAATAATAATATTTTTGTCAAATCAAAATAGTATTTACATTAGGCAAAGACAGTGTCATGTGGATTATTACTCTTCTCTTATTGGGATAAGATTAAGAGTAAAGAAACAATAAAAGATTCTTTTAAAAAAATTGTATTCAATTTTTTATTTGGTCTTTTTTATTTAGTCTCTGTTATTAAACTTCGGTTGGTATTTGGTTCAATATTGTCAAGAGGACCAACTATATATTATCCTAACATTACTTCAACCTAAAGGCATTACCTAACAAAACACATTGCTTCACCCAATAACTTGATTTTCTAGATCTCTATCCAACCTACAACGGATAGATTAAGCAAAAGACTAGATAGATGATACCCGAAAACTCCAGGAAATGAACACAAATATATGTAAATGATATTTCACATGTTATTAAAATGTTATTGAATGACCAGCTGATAGCTGAAGTCCCAAAAGCAGCAGAAGGGTTTTGAAATGAATTAAGATGAAGCTTATCCACATCAAGCTAGCATCACTAAAATCTAACATGCCTTTTCACTCTTCAATCTTCAGGCTTTCTTCTGTTTCACCACGGGTGCAGGTGGGGGAAACACGATACGAAACACCCAAGCAGCCAATATTGCTCCAATGAAGGGGCAAATCCAGTAAACGTAGAAATGGTCCCATGTGTTGTGCCAGTTTTTTGTGTAGGCCCAACCGAAGGCCTGCAAACACACCAAATCATTCAGTTATTCATTAGCCATATCTGTGTCAGACCCTAAAGAAGCTCACTTTTTAAGAGTATGTTTGGATTAAGAAGAGTGAACAAGATAAGGGAAGTGAAATTGCAGTTTTTGACTGACAAACGGAGTAAATAAACAAGGAGGTGGGGATTAAGAAAAATTAATGATTCTGCGACAATACAATGAGTAATACAAAAAGGATGAAGTTAAATTGACAGATTGTTTAGGATGAAGGCCAACCCAATTTTCACATAATGTCAACAAACTCAAAAAACTAGCTGAGACTATAACTAGATGTAAATGAATCCACTACATTCAAAAAGGACTTCGCGACAACCTATCATAGTTAGGCTGGTAGATCACAAGAACAATATTACAATTTTATTTAAGAACTCTTTTATTTTGTCAACTAAAAATGAAAAAGAAAATATGGATATAACTTTCATATGATCCTCCAAAGACCAGAAGGCAATCTATTTATGCTAAATATCACTATGGGAATCACTGGTTTAGTGTTTGTAGATCTATACTAGTACTCAGTCAAAATATATACCAACCATTAACACCATCTGCTACCAAGAAAGCAGCCAGATATAAAACCGTATACCAGATCCTAAATGCTTACTAGTAAACAACTTAGAACTTCAATGAGGAGATTGACTTATCAAATCCTTTTGCTGGTGAAAAGAGCAATGTGCTACAGTTTCAGCCTCAGGTAAATAACCAAACATATTTATCTCAATCTAATTAAATTATAAGAAGTTGCTGTCAACCAACCAATCAAACTGAGATTTCGACAAAAAAGAAAATTATAATGAAATCAACAAAGGTTAGAGTAACTCAAGCATATAGAATATGAATAGAATAGTCAAATTTAGGGATATACTAATTCTCAATATCAATGATATGTTACCAGAGATGATATCAAGATCTACACCAATTTACATGTTACATGGCTAGCAGTTATAAAACCCGTGGTCTAATCCTCCATCCTTGATTGTAAAAGAGGAGGAAGTGCCGTGAGGGCCAAACTGAAATGGAAGGGAGGCAAATGTACTGGCACATTACCCTCAGACAAACAGACCAATTACTTGAGAAAAAAAAAATGGAAAAGTTTTAAACTAGTCAGTCATGAAAAATTGAAATTTTGATAAAGCACAAAGATGTTTCTTCTTTCTTCTATTATTGAGGGGACAGGATGGCAATATAAAGGTTATTTTGTGAGACAGCGTATCATATACTATTGATAAACAGATATCATAGGTAGGTGATTATGCATCCTAGTTTGTCTACCTCTACAAAATGTAATTTCAACTTCTATTGCTACAACATGGAGCAACCTCAAGGTGATAAATTCTTTTTCTTCAAAATTGGGTGCCTCATGCCAACTAGATAGCAATGTCAATGCAAAGTAAGCTCTCATCTGACAAGCAGTAATTATTTTTTGATTGATCCAAAAAGAGGTTGATTTTGTTTCCTAGAGTTGCTATTAACTCCTTTTTTGAGGCCTCTTCCCAATTTGCAATCTGTTTCTGATTTTTTCACTCATTCACCATCTTTGACTCAAGATTAGAATCCCCCTCACACACACATAACTATTCACAGACACAGAAGAAAAATCCTAATCATTATCTGGTTAAAAGAATACCTGAACCCACCATAATTGTATGATTTGAACTTTACTCTCATAACTAATACTTGCCTTCAGTTCGTCATCTATCAAACATACCTTCACTCTCAAAATTTCTCTACCCTCAGCTAAAATTACACCCCAAATCCCAGGTCAACACTGATATACAATATCACTTCAATTATTTAATAGTGAGAATCCAATGCAAAGATGCAATCACTCACATTAGCAGGATTCATGGAAGGTCCAGTGTAAGCAGAACCAGCTATGACCAAAGTTACGGTTGATACAGCCAAAAGCCAAGTCTTCAGTAACTCACTGCGGGGACCTTTGAGTATGATGAAAAGAACAGCAAAAGTAATCAGAAATGTCAGAACCCCTTCAGCAGTAGCTCCAGTATGCAAGTCAACTTTCAAAGAAGGTCCGCCAATAAGATGCTTATATTTTGGCGGCATCACCTCCATAATTGCCAGAGCACCACCCGCAGCACCTAGGGCCTGTGAATCGAAAGTTCCAAGCTCACAAGTTAACGATCCAATCTAATTGAAAGTTTCCCCTACGATACAAATTAGAGAAGAGACAAAATTAACAGAATTCGTTAAAAAGATAAAGAAATAAGGCAATGCACAGATCCCCTTTTAGAAACGAACGTAAGTGTAACCTGGGCAGGAAAACGTAAAGCCATGGAGATTAGGGTATCATTGCCGAGACCAACGGCGTAAAAGGCAGTAGTGCCAGTAGGGTTAAAGCTAGCTCCACCCAAGGCATTGCCGATGATGGTGAAGATGAAGACGAGGGTGAAGACAAGGGTAATAGTAACGATAATCGCTGGGTAATTGAAACCATTGTAGGATAGATTCTGGAGGCCAAGTGATTTGACTATGGTGCCAGTGGCTAATCCCAGAGTGGATGAACAGAAGACCCACATGAAAGTCAACACTGCATCTCCAATCGCGGCTTTTATCGCGTTAACCATGTTTCTTTCTTCCTTTCTATTTCTTTGCTTTCACTTCTTCCCTCCTCCCTGAACAAAGGGGCTCGAAAAGATCGCTTTTCGAGCTCAACTTTCGACTATCGAGAGAGAGAGAGACTGCTAGTGATTTTGGGATGAGCGAAAAAGGCATGAACAGCCGTCTCTCGCTAAAACATGATGGGGATGATGAATATTAATTACACTGCCTAAATGAGTGACTCACCTAATCTTGGAGAGAGAGAAATATCAAAATCTCAAATTGATCCCAAATGAATGGAATCGATTTCAAGTTGATTATTAATGTTTCATTTATTTCAAATTAGTACGTGACCCGTGCGTCGCACGGATTTTTTCTCGTTTTAGTACATATCAACACGCATATATTGATAACATAGATATTAAAATTTCGACGAAAGAGAAAAACAGTGCCAAGATAAGCTCGTGTCTTCCAATCTCATACGTCCTTTCCCCAAAAAGTTAAATGATTTTGATTTCTGACGCTGACTAAACCTAACATTGTTATATTCAAAGTTGAAACGATTAAGTATGATTATAATAAATGGAAGCTGAAACGATACACGAAATTGAGATACAAGGGCGTCAACCAGTTTGTTTCGCATGATTGTCAATTACTGTTTGTCTGTGTTTGCTTAATGCTATAAAAAAGCACATTTTAAGTTGGATAAAATATTCAGATAGTGAACTGTGATGCAGATGGTAAAAGGTAGGACATGTGTAGGTTTTGAGTGGAGTATCGTTATGTTTTTATTTCTGGATTCCAAGAAAATTAAGATTTTGTTGAATTTATTTTTATCATTGTGTATTTAAAAATAATTTTAAAATTTCTTTTTTGGAAATTATTATTGTGTAACAAATTTTGCAAAAATTGCATATCGACTCCAAAACTTTTTTAAAAAATTACAAATAGGTCCCTAGATACATATTATCTAGGGACTAAATGAAAACTTTAAAAAAAATTTGGGGTCAATATATAATTTGTGCAAAATTTGCTATGGTTAAAATTACAAAATAGCTCTAAAGGTTACTAAAATGTTAATAGAGAATACCACAAGGTACCAAAGTGTCAGGTTTCAAACCACAGTATACCAAAGTAAAATAGAGTCAAATTACAGGATACTAAAGTGTAATTTATAATTTACCCTTAAAAAATATATATTTGCAAATATTATTTTAAAGATTATCTTAAAATAAAAAAAAAA
>QANZ01011060.1:26718-37391 GCA_003254925.1 Chamaecrista fasciculata
AAAAAAATTTTATCCGTGTTTCATTTTAATTTTATTATAAGACACTTTTGAGTAAGAAATAATAAATTATAGATATAATATTTTTGAAAGGAAAATATATATTTGGAACCTACTATTTTCAATGAATCCAACAATATAATTTTTTTCAAAAATCTCTATTTCTAGAACTTTAATTTTGAGTTTTAGGGACTGTTTTGAAAGAATTTAAATGTTTTTGGGCAATACTATGGATCTAGCCTCTTTCTCCTTGCATCAGAATTACTTTTTTGCCCCCAAAATTTGGCCAAAATAGCAAAACAACCTTTTCTTTAACGGAAAATTACACAAGTACTGCTTCTGTTTAACGGCGAAACACACAGGTACCTTATGTGTAACTTTTGAAACCACACGTCATAAAAGTGAGATTAGGCCAAACCACAGGTACCTTTCCTGTATTTTACCCTTTTATATTTGTATTAAAGTATAGGTAATTATAGATGTATAAGTAGGGATAGATTAGTAATTATAAGAGAAAATGAGATGATATTGTGAATGAGATGATGATGTGGATGAGATGAGATGAGATAAAGGTTTCAAAAAACACCAAGTCATTACTGTTCATCGAATCTTAGGATGAGATGATGATTGAATGAGATGAGATCAAGATGATCCCTCTCCTAAACAGGCCCTTAATCCCCTTGGCTGAGATATACAACTTCCTCTTCATCTTCTTCTTCTCATAAATTCCATTAATTCAATCTACTAAATCCTCTTCTTTGGATCGAATCAGCTAGAGTTCTGAAGGAAGAACAACAACTGTGCGTTGAAGAAGAAGAGGGGTTTTTTTTGGGCAAAATTTTTTCAAATACTAGTTTATTTATTTTTTATTACACTTTGGTCCTATTATAAAAAGAAATGACCTTAATTCAAAAAAATAAAAATTTTTGGGTATTGTAAACCAATTTTTTCTTTTATTTAACAAAAAAATTGGATGGAAATTGAAAAAAGACTAACGGTAGAACTTTTTAGAAACTTGATGGATCAAAACGAAACTTTGAACAAATTTGAGGGACCAAAATAGGACTTTGGCCTATTTTTTTATGAAATCACTATTATACCCTAATTGATTTGACCTAAATTTAACATAAGGGTAGTATTTGCACGTAATTGAAAACTCAGGGGTGTTATGTGCACCCAACCTAAAACTCAGGATGTTTTGGCCTTATTATTATTAATTGGGCTGAAGAAGCTGTGTTTTGGCAGACTGAGGATTGTTTTGTAGATGACTCTTTGGGCCCTTTACTTTTTTTGTTAGAACTTTGGGCCTTTAATTATTTTTGTTAGAAATTTGGGCCTTTGGTTAATTAGAAAGTTTCCAATAAAGGTAATGCATGGGCCTGAAGCCCCTATTGTGTTGCTAAATTTGGCAGAACCATCAAGCAACCGTTTAATTCAAATGAAAATTTTATCAAGAAAAAGTTAAACTCGAAGTAATCATGCACAATAGATTAAAAAAATAATAACAAAACAGATCTAAATAGAGATTGATAAGAGAAAACAATATAATAAAAAAACATAAAACAAACCAATATTTTTAAAAAAACAAAATGAATAGTGACGCTGACATCATATTGTAACGGCTACTTTCCCATATATCCGTTGGCCTCTGGATCTATTCGCAGTCATAAATCACCTTCAAGATTTTGAATCCCACACAAAACTTTTCCTCCATTGCGAAGCTCTCATTTTCGCCTCTCACATCTCCAAAGGTACTTGAAATGTTCAATTGAGTAGAATTTAGATAGCCAACCATGGCAATAACAATCTGTAATTCTTACTTCTCACTTACTCACTCACTATCGATTTGATTGATTTATGCAGGGAAAGCAAAAATGAACGACCTAATGACGAAATCATTCACCAGCTACGTGGATTTGAAGAAAGCCGCGATGAAAGACATAGATCTGGAATCCGGTCTTCCTCAAAACGACATCGAACTGATGAGATCTTCAACTTCATCCATGGACACAGACATGGGTCTGTTTCTGGAAGAAGCAGAGAAGGTGAAAACAGAGATGGCTCATCTTCAACAATTACTAACCACACTCGAGCAATCCAACGAAGAGAGCAAATCGCTTCACAATCCCGAATCCCTAAAATCCCTGAGGAACAAAATCAACGCTGACATCGTCACTGTGCTCAAAAAGGCTCGAACCATAAAGTCACAGCTCGAAGAAATGGACCAATCCAATGCTGCAAATCGAAGACTTTCTGGTCTGAAAGAAGGAACCCCAGCAATTTACAGAACCCGAATCGCCGTCACGAACGGCCTTCGCCGGAAACTGAAGGAAATAATGATGGAGTTTCAGGGTTTGAGGCAGAGGATGATGACAGAGCACAAAGACACTGTAGGAAGACGTTATTTCACAGTAACAGGGGAATACCCAAATGAAGAAACCATCGAGAAAATCATCTCTAACGGTAACGGCGAGGAGTTTTTGAGCAAGGCGATACAAGAACATGGAAGAGGGAAAGTTCTGGAAACTGTGGTGGAGATTCAAGATAGACATGATGCTGCGAAAGAGATAGAGAAGAGTTTGCTTGAGTTGCATCAGGTGTTTTTGGATATGGCTGTAATGGTGGAAGCACAAGGTGAGAAAATGGATGATATTGAACACCATGTGATGAATGCGTCGAATTATGTGAAGGATGGGAATAAGAATCTGCAGACGGCGAAGAAGTACCAGAAGAGAAGCAGGAAGTGGATGTGTGTTGGGTTGATTCTTCTGCTGATTCTAATTCTGGTCATTGTTATCCCCATTGTTACTAGCTTCAGGAGTTCTTGAAGGTGGTGATTTCTTGTATTTCGACTTATCGTCGTTGAATTGCCTCAGATTATGTGTTCTTTGAATCTCTCTTTTATTGTATTGTTATGATGTTATGATTTCATTGATTCTATGGTATTATTACAATTGAGTGACTGACCAAATGGCACTACTACGTGCAACATGAGCTATAGTGAACTTGTAAAATCTGACTAAATCAGATTGTTTTTAGTTGAATCAGTCCTATTTTTTTTTCCTTTCTTTTTCCATCAAAATGATATTATTAGTTTCTCATTTAACTAAAATCATAAATGGCATTACTAATTGAGTAGGATCGACTGTTATGTGTCCGTCGGCCTTAAAAACTGTTATGTGTCCAAACTTTTGATTGAACTCATAAATGACATTGATGATTTCTTTTACTAATTGAGTAGGATCCAGTGATCCACTGTTATGTGTCCGTTGGCCAAAAAAACTGCTCTGTGTCCAAACTTCATAGTGGATGGGTTTCACTTGGGCCCAAGAAATCATAATCAAAACAAATCAGAAATCACTAGAACACTCAGGCCCCAAAAAAATTAAATAAATAAGACGCCACTGGAAGACAAATGTTTAGTTTGCCACATAATAAATAATTATCATATGAGTTTTAAATTAGAGCAGTCACTTCAATTTTGTAATAAGGAATCGTTTTCCTATCCAAAAAAACTGTATTTATTCCTCAGTAATATGACAAAAAAAATTATTGTAATAAGGAATCGTTTTCCTATCCAAAAAAAAAAAATTAAGGAATCGTTTAGCTTCATTCACGCCTATTCTATCCAAAGCTTCATTCTTTTTATATATACTAATAGTATCCACATCGACAATAGTGATTAATTTTTTCGTTACGAGTTTTCTACTTAAAACTTTAAAGTAAGGATAGTAATATAATACTTTCCATATTCGACACCCACCACAAGCCAGACTCATGTTCTCAAATATATTTGCTAAATAGAACTTGGTGGAAGTTATTTATGGTTAGAAATATTCCAGCACCATGACTTTACTTTT
This sequence comes from Chamaecrista fasciculata, assembly GCA_003254925.1. Lineage (NCBI taxonomy): Eukaryota > Viridiplantae > Streptophyta > Magnoliopsida > Fabales > Fabaceae > Chamaecrista > Chamaecrista fasciculata. The sequence continues at coordinate 30,576 of QANZ01011060.1, forward strand.
TCAATTGATAGGTCCGTAAATCCTAATAAAATTAGTATTTGACCTTTTTAAGTATTAAATTAATAATTAATAAGGGTCTGTTTTGGGAGCAATATGATTTTAATCCAAGTTCAACCAAATGGAAGGGATGAAATTATTTTTTAATTGGATGAAATGAGATGATGTATTGGTGTTTGGGTGATTTTAGAGAAAATTATGTTAAATAGAGTGTGAAATTATATAAAAGGGTATGTAGTGATTGTGGTTGGTAGAAATAAGTTTATGGATTCTTGTAATTTGTATAGGGGTAGAAATGGTAGGAAATAATGAGATGAGATTGAGATAATGAGATGAGATGAGATGAGATGATAGGTGTTTGGTTGTGTTTTGATTGAAATGAGATTGAGATGAGATGATATTGGGAAGTGTGATATGGTATTGGAAATTGTGAGGATGAGAAAATTTTGGATTGAGGGTTAGGGGTCAATCCAAATCCAAGTGGATGAGATGAGATTATGGGCCACAATCAAAATAATATTGGAATTATTTTTAAGAATACAATTTGGTCCATAAATTCGAACTGTTCCAATTAATCAATCTCTAACATGTGTAAATGATAACTCGGGCCTTGTAGAAAACCCCAATCATTAATAATGGGGTCTATTTATGAAATTCAACGACAAAAAAATAACAAATAATAGTTTGAAGACCAAATAGCAAATTACAAAACAACACTAAATTGTAATAAAATGTGTGGTGAAAGGTTCATTTTGGTCCTAAATGTATGACCTAATATTCATGACCCAGCATTACTCTTTCTAGGGGTGTTCATGGACCCAGCCCAACCCGGCGTACCCCCAAATTTTTTTTTGTTTTTTTTTTACTTTTTATTATACTATTTTTATATTTTATACTACTAAATATTTTTTTAATTGTAAGAAATACATATCTATTATTATTTTTATCAATTGTATATTAAAAATATACATAAAATATATATTTAGTCTTAATTAAATCAACATTTTTTTAACAATTAAGTCAAATTAAATGTCTTTATTGATAAAAACATCATTAAATTGATCCAAAATTAATTGTTTTACCAATATATATAAGTTAAAATATATATAGAATAAATAAATAAAATTTTAAAAAAAAATTTGGCCCGGCCGGACCCTGGTGGACCCGGTGACCCGGCCCGGCCCGTGAACACCCCTAACTCTTTCTATAATAATATAAGAGACAAGCATGATTGAAGAATGAGGAATATTGCAACTAAAAAAATAATAATATTGTAAATTTTTTGTTTAATTAAATTAATATAAATTATATTTATATATATATATATATAAATAAGAGTGTGTGTGGGGTGTGTGAGAGAGAGAGAGAGGTGTATGTGTGTGTGAGAGAGAAAGAGAAAAAGTGTGTGAGTCGAAAAGAGAAAAAAATGATGAGGAGTGATAGATAGAGAGAGAAAATTATAAGTGTAATAAATGAGGGTATGTAAAATTACTATTTTGTCTAGTTTTTTTTTATTTGTATTAAAGTATAGGTAATTATAGGTGTATAAGTAGGAATAAATTAGTAATTGTAAGAGAAAATGAGATGATGTTGTGAATGAGATGATGATATGAATGAGATGAGATGAGATGAGATGGAGGTTCCAAAAAAACATCTAACCAGTACTGTTCATCCAATCCTAAAATGAGATGATGATTGAATGAGATGGGATCAGGATTGACCCTCTCCCAAACAGGCCCTAATTCTTCGCGGTCTGGACTGAGAGTGTAGACCCAAAATTATATACTAGAATTTGAGATTAAAGAGCAAGCATATTGGGGAATGAAATAGAATAATCCAATTTTGACGTACTTTTCTATGATCCCATCATCATGATATATATAATATTCCTCAAACCCACCAAGGTAGGATATATAGCCATATAGGTGTTAACCAAGGGAAGGTGCAGTCGAAACAGAATTTTTTTACATACTTCAAAAAGCACAAGATAGAAACACACACGAGACGAGAGAATCGAGTTCTAGTTGAAACGAAAGATGGAGATTTAGCAACGTATGTGTCATAATAAAAGACACACTGATCTGGACAAAATGAATCTCGTAATTTGTGGCAACCTATGTCTTGTGCCCACATTAGTATTCAGTGCGTTTTATCTTATCCTGCAAATTTCGCATCTTTATGTCCTTTTGTATACTCCCTTTGTTTTATGTACGATACATGTATATCCATATATTATATGGTGCTCAATTTGATTCTTAAAGCTCCATAGAATATGTACATACATACAGTTTCCAGTAGTCCATGAATTTTACATGAAAAATTGAGACTCAATGGATCCAAGATGCAACTACAACCAATAAATATCAAGGAGAGAAACGATGACCAATTAAATTGAAGAGTTTGGAAAGAAAAAGAGAACAACGAAAAATTTAAAGATTTATTCGGTTGCCTGCCATCATCTTTTTCCCTTTACATATTTCCTAAGTATTATTATTATCATTGTTATTACTATTTCTGAGTAATATCAGATATGGAGTTTTAAGGCTAAAATAATCAAACAAGACATATATTATATCTATCTATATCTATATTTATAGCAAGGTTATTAAAACCGGACCGGCCATTGAACCGGTCGAAGGAGGGGTTCAAGGTTCAATGGTTCAACCGGGGTCCAACCGGGGTCGGACCGTTGATAAATAAATAAATTAAAAATAATAAAAAAACCTATATATGATAAAATTTTAATTCAAATATTCATAATTAGGTTACAAAATACAATTATAACATTAATATATTAATACAATTTTCATAAATTAACATGAATTAATATNTTGGGGTCAGTTTCAGTTATGCCTCTAATGTTTGTTTTGTGTCAATTATGCCCCAAAAGTTTCATATTGTTGTCAATTATACCCTAACCTCAATTTTTTTGGGTCAAAGTCTTATTTTGGTCCCTCAAATTTGCTCAAAGTTCTGTTTTGGTCCCTCAGTTCAAAATCCTCCATTCATCATTATCTTCACCACTACCACCACCACCACTGCTGCCGCCGCCGTCGTCGTCGCTTTCGAGCTTTTCCGGCGAGGTTCGTCTTCTTCGACGAGAACAAGGCAACTCCGATGACTATGAAAACTCCTAATCCAANCGAGCTTTTCCGGCGAGATACACGCGGCCCCGACGACTTCGAAAACTTATAATCCAAGGTTTTTTGACCTTCTGATTTAATGGCGACCAACATTTTGCGAACAAATGACCATAAATAGTCAAATTTAAGCCGCAGAAAATCATATCTCTGGTCATTTGTTTGTAAAATGGAAGCTACCATTGAACTCAAGAAGTTAGAAAATCTTGGATTAGGAGTTTCTGTAGTCGTCGGGGCCGCCGTATATCTCGCTGGAAAAGCTCGATGGCGGCAGTGGTGCTGCTGCTGACGGCGGTCGTGTTGTTGTTGCTGCTGACGGTGGTGGTGGCAGTGGTGAAGATGATGATGAATGAAGGACTCTGAGCTGAAGGACTAAAACAGAACTTTGAGCAAATTTGAGGGACCAAAATAAGACTTTGACAAAAAAAATTGAGGTTAGGGTATAATTGACAACAATGTGAAACATTGAGGGCATAACTGACACAAAACAAACATTTGAGGAATAATTGAAACTGACCTCAAACATTAGGAGCACCAACATGTATTTTGCCTTTTAGTTTATCTTTTAAGTCAGTTTACCAAATTGTAGTAAGAATTAGCTAAATAATTAATACATACATATTTCTATATGTTGAATCGAGTACTTGGATCTTGAAATTGTGTATCAATTAGTATCACACCTTGCTCTATTATGAATTGTAGCAAATATTTGAGTGTCATGATTTGAGTATAATTTGGCTTCGCACATCTTAATTAACATAATGTAATCGAATAAGTGAAGTAAACTAATTAATAACGTTGAGCTCCTTTATTTTTCATGTATATATGAATATCTTTAATTTCTTCTCAATTTTAGTCAATTAAAATTTTCTTACCAAAAAAAATATAAGTCTATGATGCAACTTGTTATATGATACAATAAATGAAGTGACATGATCTTCATTAGATACAACAAGTTTACATCATAGACTTACCCAAAATAAAATGATGCTTGATAAGTAATTAAGTATGAAGAAATCATTATAGACATAAGAAAAAGGTCAAAATCTTATTTTGGTCCCTCATATTTATCCTAATTTTATTTTGGTCTTTAATATTATTTTGTTCCATTGTGATTATTAATATTTTTCAACAACTTCATTTTAGTCCCTAATGTTTTCAAATAAGTTCTACAATTGGTTATTAACTACTAAATATGGTCATATATCTCCCATTTTCAAGTCTAAATGTAATGAAATTGAAGTTATAAATTATTTTTGATGAGTTCTTTCTGTACACAATTAAGACTGTCGACAAATGAGGTTAGATGAAACCTGAAAGTAGACTGCTTGTTTCATAAAGTTGGCTAAATCCCTCTCGTTTTACATTTTAATGCAATAAAATCGGAGTTACAAATTACTCTTTTAACGAGTTCTTTTCTATCCAATTGGAGCTATTGATAAACGATGTCAAGTAATACTCTATGGACTTGGTCAAAACACAAATAGTCTAATACCAATGTTTAGAGTACGATTTGACCTCATTTGTCGATTGTTCCAACTAGATAAAGAAAGAATTTATCAAGAGTAATTCATAATTTTGATTCCGTTATTCAGACGTAATATGAGAGAGATATGATCAACTTTATGAAACGAGTAATCCACTTTTGTGTCTAATATTAAATTCGATTTGATCTCATTTGTCAATAATCTCTACTTTGAAGAGAAAATAGTTGGTTAAGAGTAACTAGGGATGATCAAAATACCCATACCCGACGGGGACCCGCAACTTTTACCCGATGGGTTTGGGTATGGGTTCGGGTAAACTATACGGATCCGAGTATGGGGATTTACCCATTTAAATTTACGGGTATGGGTCCGGGTACGGGGATTGGGGTACCCACCCCGTACCCTACCCGCTACAGTAATATACTATCAATTAATAATTATATATATATATAATATAGTGAAAACTTAATAATAAAATTATATTTATTTTTTTATTTTAAATATATATATAAAATAATGTTAAAAAAAATAGTATTTTTTGAATTTTTTCGGGTATGGGTCGGGTCTGGGTATAGGGGTACCCATAGGGTATGGGTATGGGGATTGATATTCATACCCGCACGGGTATGGGTCCGGATATGGGGATAATAATTTCTGATGGGTATGGGGACGGGGATTAAAGTACCCTACCCATGATCATCCCTAAGAGTAACCCATATTTCTATTTTCCTTACACTCAAATTTGAAACGAGACGCAAAACAAAATTGTTGAAAAATATTAAAGACTACACTAGAATAAAAACACTATTAGGAACCAAAATTATTTTTTGACATGATGAAAATAACTTAATTTTAAAATTCATATATGATTAGTTTTTGGGTATACCACATGAAAATTTAATGTTGCAACGTGGCAGATGTGGATCGGGTGAGACGTTTAGAAAGGTTGATACTTGATACATTATCTTGTTTACCACAGAATCACTTTTATTTCCAATCTCTCAGAGAGCACATCGATCTCCAATCCAAAGTTGAGTTTTGCAGTCGACGTTTACAAATCAAGATTATTGGTAAATCCTATCTCAAATTTAATTCCTTCGATTAATTATCCCCTTCTATCAATTTTTTCTTCTTAATTAATCTCTCCTTAATTTCTTTCTTGCTTTCCGAATTGGTACATATATAAGTTACAGACATGCCAAATCTTATTAATCCATCAACCCCAAATTCTATCTGAGAATCGTTACTGATCGGCGATCATATATTCATGCTATGTTTACATCACTTTCTTCTCCTGTTTACTTTTTATGAATATATTTCCATTGATTGGTAATTGGTTTGTCCTATCGTTGAGAATAACATTCTTTACAGAAGAACAAAAGAATAATGATCTATTTTTTGGACAAAATAAAGAATAATGATATACTTCATGTTAGATTATTTTTCTAATTTCATGAAAATTTTGATCAGGCTCCTAATAACCATCTTATGAGATGATACAAATTATTCCTCTAACATATATATTTGATTAAGATAATCAAATGTACATACCATCACCACAAAATTGGTCAAAGGGTCATTTTCGTCCTAAATGTATACCTTAATGTTCATTTTGGTCCATTATGTTTCAAAATATTTAAATTGGTCCTAAATGTTGGCAAAATGTTTGATTTTGGTCCTAAATAATAGTAAAATGTTTCATTTTGATCATAAACTATTAAATTTGTTTATATTTATCTCGTCTCTCATTTCAAGTTCAAAAGATTTCTTAAGAAGAACTCGTAGCTCTAAATTCGTCGCATTTGAATTTGAAACAAGAGATATATGATCAACTTTGCTTGTCTGGTCATAAAATGAGCGGTTGACTTTTAGGACTGATTTGACCTCGTTTGTTGACAACCTTAACTGGATAGAGAAAGTACTATTTGGGAACAATACGTAGCTTTAAACTCGTCACGTTTGAATTTGAAACGAGCCATACTCAATAGTTTGGGACCAAAATGAAACATTTTGTCAACATTTACAACCAATTTGAACATTTTGAAACATAATAGACCAAAATAAACATTATAATATACATTTAGAATCAAAATGACCCTTTAACCCTACAAAATTTAATTTACTAATCCATGGATAAGTACGTACACTAAAAAAAATGAGTTCAAATATAAATATAAAATTTTTTAAGTGTT